>JBBPJW010000384.1:0-32873 GCA_038088935.1 Pulveroboletus aff. viridisquamosus
CATGGTCTAGGCTGTGATATGTGAAGGAGTGAAGATGTGAAAGAGTGAAATGTGAAGGTGTGACAATGTGAAGAGGTGAAAAGGTGAAAAGGTGAAAAGGTAAAGGTGTCTCACGGTCACGTGATGTGAAAAGTGAAAAATGATTATAACACTTCCCTTCCATTCTCCCACATCCTCATGGTGTGGCTTCTCTTCTGATACATCCCTTATCCACGAGGCCCTTGCCTCATTCCTTCATTACCGATCCATGCCTCATCCTCCCTTATTTAATAGGCATTAGTCAGGAAGCCCTTTACGCTATTGGTTCACATAGATAGCAGTACTTTAGGGTAGACTCTCTGTCCCTGGTCTGTGCACCAGGGTTGCCAATATATAAGCAGAGGGTTGCAAGCTGGGGTTTCCCCAGTCTTGCTCTCTTGCATCTTCAGTTGAATCCTGGCAGCTGGCTATTCCAGTAATCCGACTATATCGGTGCCCTCGAGGTTTGGCTTTAGATCTGAGCCTTGTACTCACAAGGACAGCCTAGTTCGCAGCCACTAGCCCAAAAGCTGCAAAACCGAAACCGATACCGAAGAGCGCACACTAAGGAGACACCGTAACCGAACTGGACCATTGAGGTCATAACATAGAGGTTCAAGTGCACAAGACTGGAAAACTCCAGCTTGGACTTGCATCCCTTTTATACTATTGCATCTTAAGCATGGATCAGGAGAGTATGCCCTGCCCTACAGTAGTGTATAGTAAGCTGTCTAATGGCAGAAAGAGAGTAAAAGTCTATAAATACATGAGAAAAATAGATAGTATAAGATTAAAGGCTAGATTAGCTTAGACCTAGTGAAATATGAAGTGGTGAAATGTGAAATGGTGACATGGTGAAGGGGTGGCATGGTCACATGATATGACAATGTGAAGAGTTGAAGGAAAATACAAGAGAGTGAAAAATAAAATAAAAGGAAAAATGTGCATTATAACAAGTTAGAGAGCTAGAATAGCTTGCTAATAAGCACTAGGGTATAAGTATCAAGCATTAGTGTCAAAACTTATCTCTAAACATATAGCAAGAATCCAGGGTACATAAAAAATGCTTTTCCTTGATATTTACTGCCATGGTCTGAGTAGAGCATTTGAACCTTGGCAGCAAGCTGCCAATCCAGCCAAGCCTTAAAAAACCAATATGCTTCAAAAGCTTGACTTTTCTGGCAGAGAGTATAGATGTAGGTAAGTCTTGAGTAATTATTTGTGAATGTTACATAATAATGGTGATCTTTTAAGGTGGCAATAGATACTGGCTTCCAGATATCTGATCATATAAGTATGCCAATGAAAGCTATATACTTTCTCTTGTGAAAACTTTGCAATAGGGTTTCAAGTTACCTTTGCATATACACACAACTCAAAGAGGTGCCTTTATTCTTTGTCATGTTAAATTTCAAATCACTAACCAGTTCTTTTTTCATGAGACTCTAAGTGTTATACATCTAGTAAACATAATGGTTCATAGCATGTGACTGTGGGAACTGTTGAGCATGTGATGTGAATGGTTACATAGTCATATGACAAGGAGCATGTGATCATGTGAACAAGTTGCCTTACAAGGATAACCCTAGGCTAAGGCTAAGTTCTATATATTAGAGTATTCTCCTGCATCAGGTATTAGTCATATGATGTGGCAGATCTCAGATAAGATCTAGATTAGGATCTGATCTGTGGCAGAGATCCAAATGGAATCTTCTTGGCCTTATAGTGGCCATGTCTCTTTTATATCTGAGAACCAGTATGTCTTTCATTCTCCCACATCCTTATGGTGTGGCTTCTCTTTCATAATATCCCCTGATCCATAAGGCCACTGCCTCACTCCTTCATATCTGCCCCATGCTCTCTTCTCTCCTATTTAATAGAGCTGGTAGTGCTATTGGTATCTATAGATAGCATAGCTTAGAGTAGATTCCCTGTACTTGGTCCATGCACATGCACTGGCAATATATAAGGCAGGGGGTGCAAGCTGGGGAAACCCAGTCTTGCTCTCTTGACCCATAGGCTGGTTATACAGGCTAAATCTTCAGTGCTACTGGCTAGAGTTTACCCAAGGGCCCAGGTCTCATCCTTTTTCTCTTGTCTAGTTAGGGGCCACTAGTTAAAAGCCCTACCAGTTATCAAGGATAGGATAGGAGCATTCACCAAGGAAATATTGAGTATCAAGACAGAATGGCTAGGTTGCTGTTTCACTAGAGCAAGACTTATTACTTGGTCAACATATCACCAAGACTCTTAACTTGATCTATGCTCACTTAGAACAGGATCAAAGTATTTTAGCTCTTTAGAACCAGGACACATTTAGGCCAACAAGGCATCCATTATACATCAAGGTCAAGAAGGTATACAGATATTAGGCCAAGAAGGCAATAAAACATTTAGGCCATAGACATTCAGGAATTTTAGAGCACAAGAAGATCTTGCCTGAGGATATTCAGAGGATACATGAGTATCTAGGACATAGGCTCCTTTTTCTAGAAAGGACTACTGATTTTATTCATTTGATTAGAGAACCTCCCCCCATATTTTCAGAGATGTCTTTTCAAACCTTTCTCTTCTTAGCAACCATCCCTTTCTTAGTCTATAAAGTTACACAAGGGCCCATTACTCATCCTCTCTCTCTATTGCCTAGTTAGGGGCCACTAGCATAAAAGCCCTACCAGTTATCCAGGACAGATAGGAGCATCCACCAAGGTAGACTCAAGTATCAAGGTAGGACAGCTAGATTGCCATTTCACTAAGTATTATAATTTATTTTTTCACCTCTCTTTATTTTTACCTACTTTGTACTTTTACTTTTATTCTTCACATGTCATATCATGTGACCATGGTAACCCTTACCATTTCACTCATTTCACCTCTTCACTCTTTCACCTCTTCATATGTTATGATCTAGGCCACTTTAAACCATAATATCATAGCCTTGCAGTTATCATAAGGTACTCACTGTTTTTATGCCATTGGTTAGCTTAGTATAGCATAGGGTAGACCCTAGAGACATGATTTGTGCACCCTTCTGTAGCATTTATAAAGGGATGGCCTAAGCTGGATTTTCCCAGTCTTGCATACTTGAGCTCTAGCTTTATACAAGATTCTAACTCCTATTCCATCTCTTGCCTAGTTCTTATTGGCTCTAGTTCAAAGCCAGTGCTTGTTATTTGCATTCACCAGTTAGCCATTGAGTCAAAAAAATAGGATGGCCAGTTGCCATTTTACTAAGCAACAGATAGAGCAATATGCCCATATTGATGATACAGTTACATAACCATCATGGTCTTTGTTATGGGTGACTACCCATCCTTGCCTTGTATCTTGAGTCTCCTTGGTAAATGCCCTGTCCTTGATACTAAAGATCTGCTGAGGCTTTTGGCTAGTGGCCTTTAACTAGGCAGATATAGAGAAAGGATGAGACCTGGGCCCTTATGTATAAACCAAAGCCAGACAGCATATGAGAGCTGAAGGAGGATCCCTTCTTGGAATCAAGCCTTAGATCATGCTGTATAATCTGAGCCTAAGTCACAAGAGGGCAAGACTGGAGAAACCCAGCCTTGTATCTCCTGCCTTATATATTGCTGGTATTACAGCTCCAGTCTAACATATGGTCACACATGATCATGAGAGACTCAGAAAGCATGTGATGCAGGTCATGTGACCAAGAGCACATGATTGTGCGAATGAGCTGCCTTATAAGGTCAAGCCCTAGGCTAAGGTTAGTAGTTTTATTTAGAGTTTCCGGCACTTGTGAGGTCACGTGACTATGGCTGGATCTCAGATGAGATCTTAGATCAATCTGATGATATCTCTAATGGAGATTAGGATCTGATCTGTGGCAGAGATCCAGATTGGATCTCCTCAGTCTCCAGGCAGTCATGCTGCTTTTATAGAACCAGGGTAGTGCATCTTCCATTCCTCCATACCTTATGGTGTGGTAGCCTCCCCTTTACCATCCCTTATCTGCAAGGCCATTGCCTCACTCCTACCTTACGATCCATGCATGCTTCTTCTATTTATATCCCCAGGGTCCACAGAGCTACTTAGGCTATTGATTCACATAGATAGCTAACATTAGGGTAGGCCTCCTGTACTTGGTCCGTGTGCAGACTTCTGCAATATATAAGGCAGGGGGCACAAGCTGGATATTTCCCAGTCTTGTTCTCTTGACTCTTACAGGGTTTACACAAGGGACACTTAGGATCTGAGGGCTGTCCCCAAGAGGGGGATCCTCCTTAGCTCTCCTGAGGCCAGCTCATTTGGTTGCTGAGCTCCTAGCTTTATACAGGACCATCTTAGGCTTTCATTCATCTGCCTAGTTAGGGGCCACTAGCCAAAAGCCTCAGCAGATAGGAAGATGTTCACCAAGGAAGACATAAGACACAAGCAAGGGCAGGTAGTCTCCCACTTCAGCTGGCATTTGTGCACAGACCAGCTACAGGAGACCTACCCTAAGTATGCTATCTATGGCCACCAATAGCATAAGGGGCTCATGACTACGTAATAGATAGGGAGAGCATGGATTGGGTGAGGAAGTGAGGCAGTGGCCTCACAGATAAAGGATGGTAATGGGGAGGCTGCCACACCATGAGGATGTGAGGGAATGGAAGGGTGCACTGCCCTGGTTCTATGAATGAGGCATGGCCATCATAAGGCTGAGGAGATCTATCTGGATCTCTGCCACAGATGCAGATTCTAATCTCCAAAGAGATATCATCAGGTACTGATCTAAGATCTCATCTGAGATCCAGCCACATCATATGACCTCGCAAGTGCTGGGGAATACTCTGAAGGATGCTGACCTTAGCCTAGGGTTATGCCTTATAAGGCTACTCATTCCCACAATCATGTGGTCTAAAGTCTCTCATGATTATGTGTGACTGTGTGTTAGGCTGGAGCCATAACAGTCTTAGTAGCAGCAGTTGTGAAGTTATGATCATGCACAACATGATATAAGCCTTTAGAGATACATGGTATTCTTCTAATTGTTTCACCATCTGATCTGCAAATGGTGCAGAAATCTTCTGCAAATGTGGTTAAAAGCTCAAGCTTATCAAGATGGCCAATTAACACTAGTGTATATCTAACCTCAGGTAAGAATAACATCTTAGTAAGTTATAGCTTGGTTGAGTCATATCTATTAGATATCTCAATCACCATGTTACTGACATTGGTGTGACAAATTTCTAATGGTTGGCAGCAGTAAATAATTTGTTTGAGATAGTTTTGAAGTTTACAAAATGGTCATGATGTTATATATCTAGCAAATATGACAGTCTCTAGCATGTGATCATGGAAAATTCAGAGCATATGATGTAAATAATTACATAGTCATGTGACCAGGAGCATATAATTGTGCAAATAAGTAGTCTAATAAGAATAATCCTAGACTAAGGCTAAATTCTTTATCTCAGAGTATTTCCCTGCACAAGTATCAGTTATGTAATATGGTAGGTCTCTGATGAGATCCAAGAACAGTCCCTGATGATATTTGATCTTAGAATCTAGATTAGGATCCACATTTGTGGCAGAGATCTAACAAATCTTCTTGGCCTTGCTGCTGCCATGCCTCTTTTATGTTGCTAATCCTATGTGTGTCCCTTTTATTCTCCCACATCCTCATGGTGTGGACTTCTCTTTTATTACTATCCCTTGATTTATAAAACCACTGCCTCACTTCTTATTCCTGCTCCATGTCTTTCCCATTCTTTATCTATAGCTAAGCAATTACTGCCATTGGTGTACATAGATAGTAGATCTTAGAGTAGACCTCCTGTACTTGGTCTATGCACAGATCCTGGCAATATATAAGGTAGGGGGTACAAGCTGGGTTTTCCCCAGTCTTGCTCTCTTGACCTCTTAGCTAAAGGTTTATACAAGAGACTCTCTTGATCTTAAGACCATTCCAAGAAGGGATCCTCTCTAGCTTTCTTGAGGCATAGCTCTTTTGGTTGCTGAGCCCCCTAGACTTTACACAGAACCATAGTATCATTCTCTTATTTGCTTAGTTAGGGGCCACTAGCTAAAAGCCTCACCAGTTTCCAAGAATAGAATTAGAAGCACTTACCAAGGTCATTCAAGTTCCAAGAATAGAACAGATAGTTGCCTATAACACATGATATGAAGAAATGTAATGGGTTAATCCTAAATCAAAGAGTTTGACTTGGCAGGGATAAGTATGCTTATTATATACCTCCATAGTAATATCCTTATTATTTTTATTAGAGTATCATATCCCATGCCTTCAGGTGCACTCTAGTGCAACTCCAGTTGATCCCAAGTTGTGAAACCTCTAGTTTGTCTCACTTCCTTAATAATACCTACAACTTTGTATATGCTAACTCCATACTGTTTCAAGACTACTCTGGGGTTATCCCATTATTCCATCCTGTTTCTTGCCTGTTTCCTTTTACTTCCTCTGCCCCTTTCTGTTTTAGTTTGACAAGGCTGGATGTTGCTATCTCTAACATCTCCATTTGTCTCCTAGGAATATAGACACCTGCTTTGCATCAGAATTGGCACCTGTCTTATTTTGCTACAATACTCAGCTCTTGAAGATATAAATACCATGGCCATGTACCTTATACCTTAGTCTGAATATCAACATTAATGCCCCATCATTCTTTATATTTGCACTTGCCACAGCTCTTCCATTGTGATCTACTGTTATGGCTCAGCCTAACACAGCAGTCTCATGCAACTGTGGGAACTGTAGAGCATGAGATGCACTGGTCACATGATCAGTTGCACGTGACCGTGCGAATGAGTTGCCATATAAGGCAAACCCTAGGCTAAGGTCTAAGTCCATTCCCTTATATCAGAGTATTTCTTAAAGCACAATAACAGTCACATGATGTGGCAGATCTCTAGATGAGATCTGGATCTATCTAATGATATCTGATCTTATGATCTAGATTAGGATCTGATCTGTGGCAGAGATCCAGATGGGATCTCCTTGGCCACCAGGCAGCCACACCTCCTCAGGGATTGGTGCTTCTCTTCCATTCCTCTTCCCTTGATCCATGAGGCCACTGCCTCACTCCTTATTGCCACCCCATGCTTCCCTTTATCTATCTATTTAGAGGCAGGAGCTACTTATGCTATTGGTGACCACAGATAGCACTCTTTAGGGTAGACCCTTTGTACTTGGTCTGTGTGCAGATCTTGACAATATATAAGGCAGGGGGTGCAAGCTGGGTTTCTCCAGTCTTGCTCTCTTGACCTCTAGGCTAGAACCTCCAGTGGTGATCTAAGACCTGATCCTAGTGGATCCCTTTTCAGCTCTTGCTTACTGCCTGGCCATCAGGTTTATACAAGAGTCCCTGGCTCCAACTAACATTGCCTAGTTGTAGTCACTAGAACAAAAGCTACAGAAGGAAGGTCTTAGGAAGGAGTGTCCACCAAGGTGTACGAGTATCAAGGACATAACGGGTAGTTCCCATTTCACCTACATTGTAGTTTCCTTAGAGTTTAATACTTCCTTGACCCTTTATACTGTCTCTGACTTCTCTGAAATTCAGAGCCCAAGTATCAGCATAAGAGTGCACCACATATGGTGAAGCCAAGCCCTATCTATTCCAGAGCTACCCAGAGTATCTCTGGAAGTATGCCTGAGTTATAACACAGGGGAAGTGTAATTGGCAGATACTTTGTCTCTAATTAGTGGTACTCTGGCCTTCTCTAGGTTTCAGACACCTTCAAAAACATTTTCATTAGTAACTGAGAACCAATCTGATATGTCTTTGTTATTCCCTGCATCTTCTAACTTCTTAGATAACAAGCTGGAGATCAACTTTTTATTGCTTGAGTTATTTAGGACACTAAAAACATTATATTGCAAGTTAGTGTTTTTATTTATAATATTAGTCACATTGCTTACAGTAGGTTTCTTTTCACCACTGTTCTTCTTATGAAATGCAGCTAAATGCTCCATAGAGCCATATTTCCAATACTTCAGTGGATTGCATCTTCAGCTTCTATGCCCACCCTTAGTGGTGTGCTGCCCTTTTTCTTGTCTGCATATGTATACTGATAAGTTGACAGTCATGGCCTTATCTATGTCACAATCCTTTCTATTAAAATGATTTGAGTGTTTTGCCTTTTAATGCTCTGCTTTCTTAGTAATTACAGAGATGAGGATATTAGGGTCAAGAGTTTTGGTGGAGTTAAAAAGCTGGGTAGCAGTTAGTTAACTCAAGGCAAAATTAGCAAGAGAGCTAGGGAGGAATTTGATAATGGTAGACTAGTAATCTATTTTATCAATCATAATACCAACAGCCACTAATTTTTCTTGTTTAGTTCACAGCCCATTAAGAAATTGGCAAATGTTACCTCCTTTGGCCAGTTTTGACTCCAAAAACTATGTATACAGGTCTGTCTATGTATATGCTTCCTTCTCTATATATTCCTTTGTTATTTCATTTCATATTCCAGTGATGTTGAGATGGTATGCTACTGTCCTTGCTTGATACTTGTAACAACCTTGGTGGATACTCCTAACTATCCTTGATGACTGGTAGGGCTTTTATGCTAGTGGCCCCTAACTAGGTGAATAGAGAATGAAATGAGATCCTGGGCCCTTGTGTAAACCCTAGCCAGCAGCACTAAATAGATCAACCTGTATAATCAGCCTAGAGGTCAAGAGAGCAAGACCAGGTTTCCCCAGCTTGCACCCCCTACCTTATATATTGCTTAAGTCTGTGCACAGACCAAGTACAGGAGGTCTACCCTAAGCTATGCTATCTATGGACACCAATAGCACTACTGGCTCTATTAAATAGGTAAGGGGAATGCATGGAGTGGAAATAAGGAGTAAGGCAGTGGCCTCATGGATCTAGGGATGGAATGGAAGAGAAGCCACACCATGAGGATGTGGGAGGAATGGAAGTGCACTGGTATTGATCTATGAAAGAGGCCTGGCCATCATAAGGCCAAGAAGATCCAATCTGGATCTTTGCCACAGATCAGATCCTAATCTAGATTATCAGATCAGATATTATTGGAGAGCTGGAGCTGGATTTCTTCTGAGATCTGCCACATCATGTGACTAATACCTGGTGCCAGGGATATGGTGGGTTCTTTCTGCCCTGTCCTTGATACTCAAACACCTGGTGAATGCCCTATCCTTCCTAGAGAACTGGTGAGGCTTTTATACAAGTGGCTTTTAACTTGGCTGATAGCAGTGGTGAATCCTAGGCTCTTGCTATAAACCAGGGGTGTTGCCTCAAGAGAGCTCAAAGGGGATCCCCCCCTTGGAAATCAAGCAATAAGATCAGAAGTATAAGCTAAGCCTAAGATACAAGAGGATAAGACTGGGTTTCTCCAGGCTCACACTCCCTGCCTTATATATTGCAGGTATCTGCACATGGACCAAGTACAGGGAGCCTACCCTAATAATACTATCTATGGCCACCAATAGCATAAGTAGCTCTAGACTCTAAGTATAGATATATAAGGAATGCATGGGGTGATCATGAGGAGTGAGGCAGTGGCCTCATGGATAAGGAATGGAAGAAGAGGAACCACATCATGAGGATGTGGGTAGAATGGAAGAGAAGGGCACAGGCTCACAGATATAAATAAGGCATGGCTACCATAAGGCTGAGGAGATCTATCTAGATCTCTGCTACAGATCTGATGATCTCGATTTCATCTGAGATCTGCCACATTAGTGATCCAATACCTATGTGTGGGAACTCTGAAATGGAACTTAGACCTTAGCCTAGGGTTAACCTTATTAGGCTACTCATTCACATGACCAGTCACATCACATGCTCCACAGTTCTCATGGTCATATGAGACTGTCATGTTAGGTTGTCACCATAACAAGGGAATACTCTGAGATATAGACTTAGCCTTAGCCTAGGGTTATTCTTGTAAGGCAACTTGTTCACATGATCACATGCTCCTGGTCACATGACTATGCAACCATTCACATCACATGCTCAATAGTTCCCATGGTCACATGCTGTGGACTGTCATGTTCACTAGTTGTGTAACAGATGCTTGTTTGCTTTTGGACATGCAAGGCAGTTAAGTTAGGAATTTGCTTGGTAAGTAGGTACTTGGCCATATATTTATCTTTTAACCACTTATTTATTTTATCCTGCTGGTCCATGGTCATTGGAGATACATAGCTAGGCTTAACTGTGGTGCCATTAAAATGGCCTCATAGCTTCTTGGCCTTAATAGTAACTTGAAATTGAAAAGCAAATATTGTCCAATTTGTGCCTTTAACTTCAAGCTTTGGCACATTACTGGAAAGAGTATCAGTGGAGATAGGTCCAACAGTGGTTATAATGGTAAGATATGATTTGATCAATACACAAAGGAATTGAAGCTTATAATCTGATAGAATTATGATTCTGGGACAGGCATATAACTTTCTGTTAAGAGCAAGAAGACTCAGTTGTATGTGAGACAATGGACTAACTATTTATATGTATCTGTTAAGAGTGAGAAGACTATATACAGGCAAGTACAAGTAAGTAGTATAGGAAATAAAAGAGCTTATCTTAGTTATGTGTGAGACAATAGACTGAGGTATTTCAGATTATGGAGATACATCATATATACTGGTATTGATGTATTCTATGATTAATGTAATGACAGCATTCATAAAACTGCCAGACTGAAACATAAAGTAACAAAAGATAAAGTATATATATGAGATAATAACAAGAAAAGTGAATGGAACTGTGATATATTCTGAGCATGTGATGCTGCAGCCTGCATGTATATTTACTAGATATGGCACATATCATGTTCCTGGCTGCACATGTACTTGATAATTCAACAAAGCATACTGCTAAACCACAGAGAAATATTAGAGAGAATAGGCTCTAGATATTAGATATGTTAGATTACCTATGCTTTACTCTTACATAAGCTAGTAACTATGTCGGACCATTAGTTACCTTAGTGTTATAATTATTCTCTATTTTTCTCTATTTTTTTTCTAGCTTGAGACTTTGTATATCTCTAATACTTTCTTGTTGTTATGCATGATGCATAATCACCACTTTTACCTTATATGATCATGGGAGATACACTCCTCTTTAGGAAACCCTAACTTGAGATTTAACTATTTACAAGTATCTTTACGGTCAGTGGTCACATGACTTGGGATCTGGGTTATTTCCCAGGATCTGCCCATGGATCTTCTCTATCTAGATCATGATAATATCTCCATGGATCTGATAGATCTTGGATCTATATCTACAATCTCATCTTATCTGTGGCAGAGATCCCTGTCCTTATGTTTCCCTGATCTTCTCTTTTATTCCCTTTTCCTGATCCATAAGGCCATTGCCTTACTTCTTCATATCTGCCCCATGCATTTACCTCTTTTATTAATAGTGCACTATTACTGCTAGTGACATCTATAGTTAGCAGTAGCTTAGGGTAGGTTTAGTTAGATGATCTGTGTGCTACCCTGGGCCATATATAAGGGGCAGGTATGGATAGTCAAATCTCTTTAGATTTGATCACTTTGTATTTTGCTTTAAGTACTTCTTTGAATTCCAACACTTTCTGAGATAAGTCCTCAGTTGCATATGCTTCAAGCCCCTTCAAGTTCCCCTTCATCATTCCTCTCCTTGGTTGCTTCTCTCAGAGCCTCCTTTAGGGTTTTCCTCAGTGTTCCTCCTCACTTCCATCATCTAGGCATAGCCTCTGGAATTCAGAGTCATAACACTTGTAATGTTCTAGAATCTTTAGACTTCTTCTATTCCAGAATCTTCTCTTCTGTCAGCAAATATGACTCATACTCTGCTTCCATTATATTTCATCTATTTTCACATAGACCACTTAGTAACCATCTTTGACTAAGTCTTAACCTTGTTTTCCTAAGTATAAGTAGCATATCATCTCCCTCATGTTTCTTATGCTACTTTTATCTTATCCTCATCTGCTCAACATTGTTCTCTCTGCCTTATTCTCTCAGATATGTTAGAATCCTTAGTTTATCTGTTATGCATTCAGCAGAATACTAACAGTCTTGTCACATAACCATAAGACTTACTTGTCTAAACAAGAATAACTCTAGACATAGGTTTGATTCTTCAGAGTATTTCCCTGTGTTATAGTATTGGCCATATAATATGGCAGATCTCAGATGAGATCTAAATTAATGCTGATAATATTTGATCTAACAAATCTAGATTAGAATTAATTTGTGGCAAAGGTCCAGATAGAAATCTTTTTGGTCTCATGATCTCCTGGCCACATTTATATCTGCTAATGCTATATGCTTTCCTTCTATACTTATAATACTCTTTTACTTCCCTTGATCTGTGAGGCCACTGGCTCACTTCTACCCCCTGTCCCATGCTTTTTTATTTATTAGCTCTGCATACTTACTGCTATTGGTTACTAGATGGTAGTTATTATTCCTGTACTTGATCCATGTGGATCTGTTACTAATATATAAAAGGTAGGGAGAGACTTGAGGCAACCCAGTTTTGACCACTTTTATTACCAGTATCTTAACTGTGCTGATTCTCATGCAGTGTGGCTTGCCCTGGATAGGGCCTTGACTTACCTTTATCTCCTTTGCCTAGTTTTGTAACATCTAGCTAAAGGCCTTTTCATTATTGTTGTTAGCCTGTTACTCACTGGTCCATATTGATTATAAAGCACCCAGGTTAGAGGTGTAGAACATCACCCTTCAAGGAAGTTTTACTTGGCGACTAGTATTAGCAAGCACCACCTTTATTCTTAGCTAGTCCTAGTGTTCTAGCTTCATTCCCAATCCTTACTATGGGACTATAGTGCCATTCCATATTTGCACTATCCTTAGCACTTAAGGCTGACCCTTGTTGAGTCTTATTTCTAGCCCTCTATAGTCATAAGGTCTATGTTAGTCCCTACCTGGGCCTAGTGTAACAAAAAAAGTAGCATATCTACTTGCAGCTACCATTGCTGTAGTTCTGCCAACATTTTATCCAAGACTCCCTTATTTCTCAATATTCTCTAGGGAGAGCCTAGAATTTAACCCACAGAGGATCCCTTAGAATCATCTAAAACAAAAGAACCCCCTAGTCACTATCTTGGCACTCTGGAAGAAGATCTCCAAGATCTCTTCTTACCCTCCACTGAAGATCAAAAACAAGATCATGCCCTAGCATATGAGTTCTCTTCTTCTTTATAGATCCCTTGGGTACCCACATTCCTCTCCTCTACTTTCACCAGATAACTTCTCCCTTTTTATATTTCACTTGCAACTTCTTTTATTTCTGCCACATCCAATATCCTGTCCTCCACTAAGCTCACTAAGCTTCACCTAGATGCCCCTGAATAATTTAACAGTAACTGCTCCAAAGTGAAAGCCTGGCTGGACTCAGTCCAGTTCTATTTCCTTATTAATGCCATGATCTACAACTTGAATAAGAAGAAAATTGTTTTCATCCTCTCCTACATGATCAAAGACCCCACTCTTTTTTAAGCAATCACTTACTAAAAGAAAAGCATTGCCAGTATGGTGGTTGCTATGGAAACATTCAAAGAGTTCATTAAGGCATTCAATGCCTCATTCAAGAAACAGAATACCATTACCTTTACTATCCACTGGCTTGCTAATACACAGATGTACCAGAACAAGAAAGGTAAATGGATTCCCTTTCTTATGGTATATACCATGGAGTTCCAGAACCACACAGTTCTTGCCAACATCAAGAATGATAATGTCCTTATTGCCTACTATAAAGCTTGAGCTCCTCTTTGGCTATTCCATTGAATTCAGAATCTTAACAAATTCCCTGGTATCATAGTATTACACTAGGCCTAGGTAGGGTCAAGCATAGACCTCTGAAGAGGGAACTACAAGGGAGTGAGCTCAATGAAGGGTCAGCTCATGGTCAAGGTGAGGTATGATACAAGATACAAGGATAACACCAGGAGTATTCAGACAAAGGGTTGAGTAACAGCAAGAATGCTGGCTTGTGGAGTATGATCAATAATAGATGTTGATGGAGTTCAAGGGTGTTCCCTCTTGTGCACCAATGTGTAAACTAAGAGAAATGGATTACCAGGATGCACTAAGATGTCAATGTAGCAAGGTAGAGGTACACAAGTACCAAAATAAGAAGTAGCATAAGGAGAAGAGAGGTAAAGTATGCTACTTTATAGTACAATTAATAAGGTTCAGACTCAGTTGGATGAGTCATAGGGATGATGAATGCTGAATAAGTAATCTGTGGGAAAACAGATGAAACATGGAAGAAGTAGTCCAAGCATAATACTTAATGATGTGCATAAAGGGAGTGGATTATGAGTAATGGCTGCTGAGTCAGGGAATGTTCTGGAACAGAAAGAAGTGGAAGGTTCCATAATGAGAACAAGAAAGTGTCCAAGACATGTGAAGATGAAACTAGAGTGGGAAAAGAAAAAAGATATGGGAAATTATAACACATAGAGAATTGATATGAAAAAGCCATTCACTTCCAAAGAACCTTTGACTGTGCTAAGCTTATGGAGCTCCATTGCAAAAATCCCAGGACCTATATCTGGATCCCTAGCACTCTCTCTGCTAACTCTCAGGCTGAAAAAGACCTGAATGCCATGGACATTGACTTTGTCTGACTTACCAAGTTTACTCTTGAAAAATGAAAATAATGCTTTAAGCTCAGTATTTGCCTCCACTGCAGAAAACCTGGGTATAACACTGCTGCCTGTTCCAACAGTTATACCTCTACACTTACCACCATCTCAACTTCCACTTCAAAAAAATCTGTCAAGAAGATCACTGCTAAAAAAGAGATGACAAAAATCAAAGAGGTTAGTGATAAAGAACCTGAAGTGGGAAGAGTTAGGTTGGGTTTTTAGAATAAAGTATCTCCTCTATGCAAGATGCTTCCTCTTTTATTTGCATGCCTGTAATTGTATCTTTCTCTAGAAAATCAATAAGAATCCCAATACAAATTTCCCCCTTTATGTATCCCAGACTAGTTATAAATGCCTTCACTCTTGTCAATAGTGGAGCACAAATCAACTGCATCAACTGGGAGTTCATCTCCCACCACAAATTCCCTACCACCCAACTTTCTACCTTCTTTAATATCCACAATGTTAACTTCTCCCTAAATAAGAAGAGTCATATCACCCACACCTGCATTATACTCCTTTGACTAGAAGGGTTAACCTACTTAGTATTCTGCTATGTTATGGCATGTGGTAGGGAAACCCTTATTCTAGGATTTCTATGGCTTCAAGCCATGAACCCTAGCATTGACTGGATGGTCAACTCACTTACCATCTCTTTCTCTTCCAATTACTTTAAGGAGCTTTATTACTCTGGAGCTGCCCAATCTTTTCTCTGACAATGCACAGTTAGAAAAGTTATCCTTTCTAACAACAAATGTATTATCTACTACCTGGAAAACAAATCACTAAACCAATCCATCAACAATAATCTCTATAAATGGCACTCCTCCTGTGTTATCTGTTATTCACCTTAATGTTGAAGTGCCACAAGCTCACAAAGAAAGGAAAATAGATAAGAGAAGCAATGAGTTAACACCAGTAAAGTACAAGTGCTCAAAGCTAAGGGCTTTAAGATAATATGCTACAGTTTATATAGAGTACAGTAGTGCACATGGACCAGGACTTTGCCAAGAGAGTTCCCATACATGTGACATAGGGATCAAAAAGAAGAAAAGCAATAGTGAGTGTTATACACTGGCACTACTTAGCTAGGGGCTATTTTTTATTCTTACCCTAAGCTAAGTTCTCTTTACTATTTACTATTTTTGACTACTTTCTTTGATTTTATCTCATCTCATCTCATCTCATCTTATATCTTATCATGTCATGAGGTTGGGTCTAGCCTAATCTAGCCTTTGTACCTCATGTAGCATAGCCTTTTATCTTATTATAGCCTAGACTTTCTCTGATGTCATGGCCTAGCCCTCTGATATTATACCTTACCTTTGCCTTGCTTTCTTTTACTAATTACTCCCTATTTGCCATTGGTTCCTATTTAGTTTCCCTTTGCTCTATTTCCTTATTTAGCATTGTTCTCTGTACACCAGCTACCTTATGTATTTCTTATGGCCTGGTCCATGCATACTTTGTAGCAATATATAAAGGGGTAAGGGCATAGACTGGTTTTCTAGTGCCTCTAGGCTGCCATTCTTTTATCCCCTCAGTTTTGGGCACTTTCCAAGGTGGTTTCCTTTTGCTGTTGGTCTAGATCCATAACAGTGAGAACCATCAAGGAACCAGCCTCAAAAATGGAAGAGAAGAAGCAGAAATGAAAAGAAGACATGGAAATGGAAACAAACCCTGCAGGGTCTAAAGGCCTGAGGCTAACCCTAAGTCCTAGGTCATATGACCTGTTATGTGCCCTGATAAGATAAAAAATTAGATAACCATGTGATAAAGATAAGATAAGATCACATGATCCAGAAAAGAAAAGAAAAGAAGTGTCATAACACTACCCCCTTTTTAGCTCTCAGATTTCAGATAAGAATACTGGAGCAGAACATTGGCAGTAAAATTTTGATAAGAATGGAAAAGGTAGGTGAAAACAGGAGGATCAATGGGAAAAAGGTAACAAGGAGCAGAAGGATTTAACTTGTGAAAATTGTAAACCAGCTCTGGAGCATTAGCCATATTAGAGGCAGATTGCCAGGTGCAGCACTCTGAAGAATAATTCTTTCAATAAACCAAATACTCCAATTTTCCTTGATAAAGTCAGGAATTCACAATTTCTTCCATCTTATACTTGCTATGTTCTTCCTCTGTAATCACCACTGGATTAGCAGTAATAACTTCTTGACCTTTTCAGGGGTCAAGAGCCCTTTTGACTTGACTAATGTCAACAACAGGGTAAAATTTCATATGGAACAGAAGCTATAGATGGACAGCATTGGAAAGAACATTGAAGACATGAAATGGACCAAGCCATTATTAAATTAGTTTTTTAGAGGGGTAGAGAAGGAAAAGATTGCATATGGATAAAATTATAGCATCTCCTGGGCAATATAAAGTGAAATGGGTGACTACCTGTCCTGCCTTGTTACTTGAGCTACCTTGGCAAATACTCCTAATTCTATTCTGGGAAACTGGTGAGCCTTTTAGCTAGTGGCCTTTAACTAGATAAATAAGAGAAGAGTGAGACCACTACTTTTATATAAAACAGCAGCCAGCAGGAAAGAGTTATTCTGTATAATTAGCTAAGAGAGCAAGAGAGCAAGACTGGGAAAATCCCAGCTTGTACCCCCTCCCTTATATATTGCCAGGATTTGTGCACAGATCAAGTATAGGAAGCCTACTCTAAAGATATACTATCTAAGGACACCAATAGCAGTAATCACTCAGCTAATATATAAAGTATGGTAAAGGCATGAAGCAGAAATAAGAAGTGAGGCAATGGCCTCATGAATCAAGGAATTGGAATGGAAGAAAAGCCACACCATAAGAATGTGGAAGAATGGAAAGAAAGCACATAGGATCAGAGATATAAAAGAGGCATGGCAGCACCAAGGCCAAGAAGATCCAATCTGGATCTCTGCCACAGATGCAGATCCTAATTTAGATTCTTAGATCAGATATCATTGAAGACTGTACCTGGATCTCATCTAAGATCTGCCATATTATGTGACTAATATCTAGTGCAGGAAAATACTCTGATTAATAGAACTTAGCCTTAGCCTAGGGTTATTCTCATAAGGTTACTTGTTCACAGGATTATGTAACCATTCACATCACATGCTCAATAGTTCTCATGGTCACATGCTTGAAACTGTTGTGTTTGCTAGATATGTAACATAAAACATATAATAATCTGATATTATAAGCTATTATAGAGAAATGAGCTTTTTCTAAAGATTCTTGGATGGAAAAAAACAAGCAATCAAGTTGGCCAGCAAATTGGGAGGATAGGTAAGGACCTTCAAAACCCATATGAGGAACAAAGTATTTAGTAATGCAGAAAGGACTGGTTTAAGTAACAGATGAAAAAAAGTTATTGTAATGGAACTCAGTCAATATGACCCAATCTACCCAATCTAATTGCTTTTTGGCAATGAAAATTTGCAGATATTTTTCTGGTTCCTGATTAATGCACTCCATTTGGCCATCAGTTTGCAGATAATATGCTGTGGACAATTTGGGAGAGATATGGAGTGCCTTATTAAGTTTCATGGTGAAAGCTGAAATGAACTGCAGTTCTCTGTCTGAAACCATAGAGTGAGGGAGACTGTGTCATGACCAAACATGGTTTCTAAATAGTCCTGCAAGAAAAAATGAAGAAAGTAAAGAAAAACATGGAATAAAAACTACTTTTTTAGAAAAATAATCAACCACTATTAGAATAGTGTCCTTTCCATTAACCAATGGTAATCCTGTTACCAAGTCAACCAATATATCTTCCCACAAAGATAATGCTGCAGAAAGAGGAAGGACCAAAGCTGGAGATTCATGATCTGTGACCATTGCACAAGTAGGGTAGTGATAAATAAACTCAACTATGTCTTCCTTTAAGGAAAACCAATAATAATAACAGGATAAAAGTTGGAGAGTTCATTGCTAATCCACATAGCTGCCCAATGGAGAGGAATAAGTAATATGAAGAAGTTGAGAATGTAGAGAAATGGAAACAAAGGTTTGATTATTTTTATTTTTGAATACTTTAGAGTCCTCATTATAATACCAGGAAAAAGAATGAGAATGAGAATGAGAAGCCTTCACAACTTGAGAGAAAAAAGAGAAAAAAGAATCAATAAGGCAAACAAAAACAGAAGAGGGAAAAAGGGTAATGTTTTTGTTCAGATCCTTAGGAATACCATAATCTGGATGATGGAAAAGAGCATCTGTGTGACCATTTGAAGTGCTAGGTTTGTGGATGAGAATGTAATTGAATTTGGCAAGAAAAGCTTGCCATTGAGCTTGGCAAGAGGAGAGATCCTGGGATTTTTCCCAATAAGCAAGATTTTTGTGATCCATTTAAATTTCAAAAGAGGATTGACCAATCAAGTAATAATGCCAATCTTTCAAGGCCATCACAATTGCAAGAAGTTCCTTGTCATATATGGAATAGTTAAGCTTGGCAGAATTGAAAGACTAAGACATATAGGTAGCTGGGTGCCATAAACCATCCAGGAGTTGATAAGATAGAATAGCCTCCATTGCAACATTGGATGCATCAGTTTCAATATGAAGGGGACAAGAGGAGTTAGGATAGACAAGAAAAGGGTTGGAAGAAAGAAGAGATTTCAGGTGGTCAAATGCTTTCTGACAATTATCAGATCAAAGAAACTTGGTGTTTTTGCAAGTAAGTGCATGAAGTGGTTAAGCAATAGCTGTGAAATTGGAAACAAAATGATAATAGTAATTAGCTAATCCTAAAAAGGATTGCACATGTTTTACAGTAGATGATTGAGGCCATTCTGTAATTGCTTTAGTTTTGTTCAATTGCATATGCACCTCCTTTTTAAAGACAACCATATCAAGATAATCCACTTGTTCTTTTGCAAAATGGCACTTAGATGGTTTGAGAAATAAATCATAATTGCATAAGTGACCCAATACTTCCTGGATAACCTTGTAATGATCTGAAATGAATTTGTCCTTGGTAAAGATAATAATATTGTTAATATATACCAATACCTCTGCCCATATGTTGTGAAAAATGTCATTAACCATAGCCTAAAATGTATCTGGTGAATTGCACATGCCAAAATACATTACCAGTGGTTTATAAGCTTCCAGAGGCATTATAAATGTTACAGTACCAATCTAACATGATGGTCAGCACATGACCATGAGAGCTGTAGAGCATATGATGTGACTGGTTGCATAGTCATGTGACCAGGAGCATGTGATTGTGCGAATGAGTATTCTTATAAGAATAACCCTAGGCTAAGGCTAAGTTCTAATTCAGAGTATTCTCCAGGCATTTAGGTAATGGTCACATAATGTGGCAGATCTCAAGATGAGATCCAGATGGAATCTCCTTGGCCTCAAGGTGACCATGCCCATCTCATTGATCTATATCAGTGCCTTTCATTCCACCCATATCCTCATGATATGGCTTCTCTTCCATTTCCTTCCCTAGATCCATGAGGTTACTGCCTTACTCCTCATCACTGCCCCATGTTCACTATATCTATTTAGAGGTAGGAGCTACTTTAGCTATTGGTAACCACAGATAGCATACTTTAGGGTAGATCTCCTGTACATAGTCTGTGTGCAGATCTTGACAATATATAAGGCAGGGAATGCAAGCTGGGGAAACCCAGTCTTGCTCTCTTGCTCTCTAGGCTAGATCTATAGCATTGATCTAAAGTCTTGATCCAAGAAGGATCCCACCTCTGCTCTCATTTGCTGTCTGGCTTTCTGGTTTATACAAGGGCCCAGAAACTCATTACTTTCTTTCTTTGCCTAGTTCAGGGCCACTAGACCAAAAGCCTCAGCAGTTATCAAGAATAGATTAGGAGTGTCCATCAAGGTCAACTTAAGTATCAAGGCAGGATGGGTAGTCACCCATCTCAATAAAAGCCCCTTTCCATTTAGGTAATTAATCAACATGGATATTAAGGGAATAGGATATTTATTTTTGATTATCACTTCATTGAGACAGCAATAATTAATTACCATTTGTTTCCCACCATCTTTCTTACTAATAAAAAAAACTGAAGAGATCTGTAAAGACTTGAAGGAAAATATATCCCTTGGTAAGTTTCTTATTTATAAATTCCCTAACCTCTGTGAGTTCTGCATTAGCTAAGGGAATAATTCTGCCTTTTTTGGGAATGAAATCTAATTAAAGATCAACCATGTAATTCCATGGCTTTCTGACCAATGTGCATTCTAATTTTTGTTATGAAAATATCATCAAGAAAGGCCATACTTTCTTTGGCAGTTCCTTCATTAGTTCTTTATCAGATGCTATGTTAACATCCATGACTTGACATGTATCTTGGCATTGCAGAAAATTGATAGTTCTATTAACCCAATCTATTTGTGAATTACATCTCTTAAAACAATTATATTCTATTAGAAGGTTAATAGATTCAATATTAGATACCATTGCAATTGTTTGTTCTTGGTGCCATACTTCTTTGCTGTCTTTGATAGAGATATAGAGCACTATATAGTTTTTTATTGTACCAATGGTTTCTTGTGTGCCATTAGCATTATATACTATTACACTGCAAGACTTTGAGCAACTACACCTATAGCCTTGATGTGCACTCCTGCTGCTGCTAAGGGTTCTGCTGAAGCCTAACCTTTGAACTAGAGGCTAGAAGAACTAGGTAAGAGGGATACTGAGTCAAGGAACTTTTGAAAACCCTAGAGGTTCAAGTGTACAAGACTAGAAACTCTAGCTTGGACTTGTACCCCTTTTATACTATTGCATCTTGAGCATGGACCCAGAGTGTGTGCCCTGCCCTACAGTAGTGTATAGTAAGCTACCCAATGGCAGAAAGAGAGTAAAAGTCTAGAAATACAGGAGGAAAACAGGTAGTATAAGATTATGGGCTAGATTAGCCTAGATCTAGTGAAGTATAAAGTGGTGAAGGTATGAAATTTGAAATTGTGAATATGTGACATGGTCACATGATGTGAGCATGTGAAGAGTCAGAGGAAAATGCAACAGGGTGGAAAATGAAATAAAAAAGGAAAATGTGCATTATAATAACCATGAGAGACTTTCCTGTTAGCTTTTTATATAGCCCATGTTTCCATACATACCATTGATCTATAAAAGTTAGTGATGCTTCTGAATTAACAATTGCATCAGTGAAACTGCAATTAATATTTTGTAGACCTTCAATGCCTTGTGTTTCATCTATTACCTTTAGTTCTATCTTCAATTCATCTCATTCCATTCTGATAAAAATTTGATCTAGGCTTCTTGTCTCAAATTCAAAGTCTGTGTACAAATGCTAATTAGTTTTCCTTTCAAAAGAATTCAAGCACCCTATAGCCAGGGCCATGCTTGAATGAGATGCCTT
This sequence comes from Pulveroboletus aff. viridisquamosus, assembly GCA_038088935.1. Classification (NCBI taxonomy): domain Eukaryota; kingdom Fungi; phylum Basidiomycota; class Agaricomycetes; order Boletales; family Boletaceae; genus Pulveroboletus; species Pulveroboletus aff. viridisquamosus. Next base: position 21,984 of record JBBPJW010000384.1, read on the forward strand.
CCTGGCAGCAAAACAATTTATTATGGGTTGCAGACCCTTAGGTACAAACTTTGGAAAAGGAGAACAATTAGAAAGTATGATACCTAGTTTTTTGCACTTCCTTGATCTTTTCCTGCCTGCTAACAGGCCTCTACCTTAAAAACATCCTTAAAATATGCCCTTGCTTCTTCCATTGATCCCTACAAGACAGCTGGTATTTCCTGGAACCAAGCCACATCTGTTATATTGTATACTGGTCTTATGGCCTCCAGTTTAGTCAAATACCATCTGTCTTCATCCAGAAAAGAGAATCCTCTGAACTAAATTGGTTGTACTTGTTGTTACTGTTGTGGGACAACTTCCCATGCTCTTGAACTTCTCTGACACCTTGGGGAACGCCAATGGTCTCTGGACTTTCCTAGATCTTCTATGAGGCTTTTGACTAGTGGCCCCTAACTAGGCAAAGGGAAAGGATGAGTTGGGTGAGGCCTTGTGTATAAACCTAGCTGAGTAGCGGATGAGAGCTTAGGGGGAACCCCACTAGAGGTCGGCCCTTAGATCGGGCTAGGCTCTAGCTGAAGTCACAAGAGGTCAAGACTGGAGAACCCAGCCTTGACATCTCCTGCTTATATATTGCTGGCATCAGTGCACGGACCAGCTACAGGAGACCTACCTTAATGCTAGCTATCTATGGTCACCAATAGCCAAAGGGGCTCATGACTAAAGTATATTAAATAGGTGAGGAGAGAGCATGGATCGGGAATGAGGAGTGAGGCAGTGGCCTCGTGGATAAGGGATGGAAGGAGAGAAGCCACACCACAAGGATGTGGGAGAATGGAAGGGAAGGCACAGGAAGAGATCTATGAAAGTAGCAAGGCTGCCTGGAGGCCAAAGAGATCCCATCTGGATCTCTGCCACAGATTAGATCTGGATCTCATCTGAGATCTGCCACATCACATGACCAATACCTTGTGCTGGGGAATACTCATAGGTTGGACTAGTAACCCTAGCCTAGGGCTTGCCTTATATGGAAGCTCGTTCGCACAATCACGTGCAACTGATCATCTGACCAGCGCATCACATGCTCAAAGGTTCCCACAGTCATGTGCGACCGTCATGTTAGGCTTGTGCCGTAACAGTTACTACTGTTGTAAAGGCTGCAGCTGCCTTGGAGGAAAGTAAGAAGTCATTGTATGAGCAGGGTTTTGTGATGCCCTGCATTTCCTAGATATGTGGCCTATCTTATTACAATTATAACATGTAATTGGAGAATGCATTGACCTTGCATCTTGCCTGTCAATCTTCATGAAAGCTCCTTGACCAGGCTACATGCCAATAGCTGTAAAATGGAAAAAAGGCAGACAAGAAGGTTGTGGATAGGGTGGACAAGGTTAAAAGCATTGTTGGATTTGAAAGCAGCTGGAGAAAGGTCCTTGAGTTCTGAAGGAAGGCCATTCTACTGTTATCTTTTTGAAAGTACATCCAATCTGTCTAAAATGGGCAAACATGTTTAAGTACTGCTCATCATTACCTTCTTGCAGCACAACTTGTGAATATACTCTATAATTGACTGCTTGTTTAAGCTGTTCTATGGCATGATTGTTATTACCCTCTGATTTCTTTCTAAGAAGATCAAACTTATTAAGGAATTTGTCTATCTTCCTCCCTTGTTGTCACAGCACCTGTAACTCCTTGAGGCTCTGGTGAGCCAATTCTTCAATTCTAAAATGCCCTTTAATCTTGGCCTGTAACTCCAGCCAAGAGTAAAATGGATATCTATTCATCTTGCCTTAATACTTGAGCTTCCTTGATGAATACTTCTAATCTGTCCTAAATAACTAGTAGGGCTTTTTAGCTAGTGGCCCTGAACTAGGCAAAGAGAAAGAAAGGTAATACCACTACTCTTGTATAAACCAGAAGCCAGCAGGAAAAAGTTATCCTATATAACCAGCTAAGGGGTCAAAAGAGCAAGACTGGGAAAATCCCAGCTTGTACTTTCTGCCTTATATTTTGCCAAAGTCTGCACACAGACCAAGTACAGGATATTATGCACTTAGCAAACACTAATGATTTTTTCATGTGACCATGGAACTTGCCTGCCTTACAAGGATAAACCCTAGACTTAGGTTTTTATTATTATTCAGAGTTATCCTTGCTCATGGGTTAGTTATGTGATGTAACTGGATCTCAGATGAGATTTTAGATTAATACTGATAATATCTGATCTAACAGATCTAGATTAGAATCAGATCTGTGACAGAGATTCAAATGAATCTCCTCAGCCTTATAATTGCCATGCCTTATTCATATTCACTTACCCTGAGCTTCCCTTCCATTTTCCCACATCCTCATGGTGTAATTCTCTTTCTATATTCCTGATCCATAAGACCATTGCCTTACTCTTACTCATATGCCCTATGCCCAGTGTTCTATTTAAAAAGGTATATGTGATTACTGCTATTGGTTCACATAGATAGTAGATTACTCATTCTGTGTAGAAACTATGCCTCCTGGCAATATATATACAGGGTGGGCAAGACCTGGAGTCTCTCCAGTCTTAATCACTTGTATTTTACTCCTTTTACTTGGGCACTGTGGTATGGTGTTAACCCAGGTTTTTCCTTCTCCTTGTTTTCTCCTTACAGCCTGAGCACTGGTCTCTAGTGTTAACTCAGGTTATTCCTGTCAAGATTCACAAGCCTAGTTTGGAGCCACTAGTCTCAAAAGCCCTCTTGTTGTTTTAGATTGCCTATCACTTACCAGTGTTGTGTATATTTGGATTACACTCTTGTCAGTGCATAACACAGGAGGCCTACCCTAAAGGTCTACTATTTAAGGACACCAATAGTAGTAACCACTTAGCTAATATATAAAGTAAGGTAAAGGCATGAAGCAGAAATGAGGAGTGAGGCAGTGGCCTTATGAATCAAGGAATTAGAATGGAAGAGAAGTCATATCATAAGAATATGGAAAAATGAAAAGGAAAGCATATAAAATCAGAGATATAAAAGAGGCATGGCAGTAGCAAGGCCAAGAAGATCCATCTGAATCTCTGCCACAGATGTGGATCCTAATCTAGATCCTAAGATTAGATATCATTGGGAACTGTACCTGGATCTTATCTGAGATCTTCCACATTACATAACTGATACCTGGTGCAGAAGAATACTATAATATAAAGAACTTAGCCTTAGCCTAGAGTTATCCTTATAAGAATACTTGTTTGCATGATCACATGCTCCTGGTCACATGACTATGCAACCATTCACATCACATGCTTAATAGTTCCCATAGTCATGTGCTTAAGACCATTATGTTTGCTAGATACATAACAAAAAGGGCCATATTAAATCTTCAAAAGTTTGGCCTATATTCCTTTCATCCTGCCAAACATATTTGTCCTCTTTGTTGTCATATTCCATAAGCATGAGTGTTATGAAATCATCTGCAGCACCTTTTATTCTGGAAAGAACTGCAATTACCCTAAGGCAATTGTTCTTCCACTTCTACTCTCTTATTCAAACTCTCAATGAAATCCACCATTGTTTTTACTTTCTTCTATCACCATTCCAAGCTCCTAGATCAGCCACTTTTCTGATAATATTATTTTTGGATCAGAGCAAAAGCTCTAACATCTGATCAATTAGTGTGGTGATATCTGCTGCCTCACCAGCCATAGCTTGATCAAGGAATGGGTTTTTTTGATAGGGTGGGGGAGCAAAGTGATCTAAGGCAAACCAATGTGAACATCCTTGTATGAGCAATCTTCTTTTTTCTGTCTTCTTTGATAATTTGGATTCTTCTTTTCAACAAATGAGTAATAAGTATGTTGCAATGCCTGGCTATCTTATATCTTCTTTGAAGGGACTTTCTTTCTACCTTATTATTTCAATAGCATCATTAGTGACACATAGTCTTTTTGATGACATTGTTAATCTTTTCTTGAACACACTGGTCAAAATATGTTTTCTTTGCTTGTTAATCTGCTAGACAAGCCCTAAAATGGCTAAATTTCATCAAAAACTTTCTCTTTTCTCAACATATAGTTGACTTCTTCTGTAAAGCAAAAACTGGATAATGTATTCAGTCTTGATCTCTTGAAAGATGTAGAAAAGGGATGTAAGAATAGCTTTGAGCAAGTGTTATGCACCTCAATGTTGAAGTGCCACAAGCTCACAAAGAAAGGAAAATGAATAAGGTATTATGAATCTGGACCAATAGCAAGAGGAAACCACCTTGAAAAGTGCCCAAAACTGAGGGGACAAAAGAATGGCAGCCTAGAGGCACTAGAAAACCAGTCTATGCCCTTACCCCTTTATATATTGCTACAAAGTGTGCATGGACCAGGCCATAAGAAATACATAAGGTAGCTGGTGTACAGAGAACAATGCTAAATAAGGAAATAGAGCAAAGGGAAACTAAATAGGAACCAATGGCAAATAGGGAGTAATTAGTAAAAGAAAGCAAGGCAAAGGTAAGGTATGATATCAGAGGGCTAGGCCATAACATCAGAGAAAGTCTAGGCTACAATAAGATAAAAGGCTATGCTATATGATGTACAAAGGCTAGATCAGGCTAGACCCAATCTCATAACATGATAAGATAAGATCAGATCAGATCAGATCAGATCAAAGATAGTGGTCAAAGATAGTAAATAGTAAAGAGAAATTAGCTTAGGGTAAAAGTAAAAAATAGCCCCTAGCTAAGTAGTGCCAGTATATGACAGTTATATTCTGGAACATTCAGACTTCTTTGTTCCAAAACATTCCTTTAGTTAGCAGCCATCACACATGATCTGCTTCTTCTATGTTTCATCTGTTTTCATGTGAATTACTTACTTAACCATATTTATCAGCTCTAACTTATTTAACTGAGACTGAACCTTGCTTCTCTTAATATAAGTAGTATACTTTATCTCCCATGTTTCTTATACTACTTCTGTCTTATTTACTTTTGTTCTTCTCTGAAACCTCTGAGCTACTCTTGTAACACTTCATTTGTTGCAAACCAATGCAACGACCACTTTCATTCTCATGTGATCATGGGAATCCCATCCCTTAACAGGCTAAACCCTACAATAGGACTTAGTATTCCTTTATGAGTATTCTCTAAGGTTAGTGGTCACGTGATTCATCTATGGATCTCCCCAGGATCTTCCCTGGATCTCCCTGATCTCAGATCTGACAGATCTGTGAGGTGATCTCATCTGTGGATTGAGATCCCCATCCTTATTATGACCATGACCCTTCTCTTCCATTCTGCCACATCTTATGAGAGGCCACTGCCTCATTCCTGATCCCCACTCCATGCTCTTTCATGCTTTACTACACAAGTGCTTGATTACTGCTATTGGTTACTAGATCACAGTACTATAGGGTAGGTACTTAGATACTTGGTCTGTGCACTACCTAGAGCAGTATATAAAGGCCAGGCACTTGGTGGTAAAGTCCTCAGACTTTATTACTTTGTACCTCAGGCACAGTTAGGCTTAGTAAAGCTCTTCTCAGGAAACCAGGCCCTTCAAGGCATAGGCCCTTAGTTGTTCGGGCATGCGTCTCATCCAAGTCCTCCTCATCATCACTCATTAGGTCGTTCCTCAGTTGCTTCTCGTCTGAGCCGCCATTAGGTTTCTCTTCTGTGTTTCTCCTCCTTCATCCAGGTCTAGGTGTAGCCTCTGGTTTCCAGAGTTGTAACATCATTAGCAAGACCACCTTTAGTTTTTAAATAAGTCCAGCATTCTTGTTTTGTTCCCAACCTTCACTAAGGAACACACAGTGCCATTTCATATTTGCATCATTACCCAAGATCCAAGGCTTGAAATGGGAAACTTCCCATTGCTCCTTGATACTTGTCTCTACCTTGGTAGATGCTCCTAGTCTCTCCTTGATAACTGCTGAGGCTTTTGTGCTAGTGGCCTCGAACTAGGCAATAGAGAAAGGAAGTGAGACCACTACTCTTGTGTAAACCAATAGCCAGCAGTGCTGAGAGTTCAGACTGTATAACTAGCCAAGAGGTCAAGAGAGCAAGACTGAGAAAACCTTAGCTTGCACCTCCTGCCTTATATATTGTCAGAGGTCTGTGCACAGACCATGTACAGAAGGTCTACCCTAAAGATGCTATCTGTGGACACCAATAGCTAAAGTAGCTCTGACCTCTAAATAGATATATGAATGGGTAGCATGGAGCGGCAATGAGGAGTGAGGCAGTGGCCTCATGGATCAAGGGATAGGAATGGAAGAGAAGCCACACCATGAGGATGTGGGAAAATGGAAGATAGCACAGGTAGAGATCTATGAATGAAGCAAGGCTGCCTCAAGGCTGAGGAGATCCAATCTGGATCTCTGCCACAGATCAGATCCTAATCTAGATCATAAGATCTGGATCTCATCTGAGATCTGCCACATCATGTGACCAATACCTTGTGCAAGGGAATACTCTGAATAAAGGACTTAGCCTTAGCCTAGGGTTTGCCTTATTAGGCAACTCATTCGCACGATCATGTGCAACTGATCACATGACTAGCGCATCTCGTGCTCCACAGTTCCCACAGTCACATGAGACCGTCGTGTTAGGCTTGAGCCGTAACAGTAAATGAGCTTTTTATTCAAGAAAATCCTAGGCTAAGGTTAAGTTCTTACATTCAGAGTAGTTCTCCATGCCAGGTAATGGTCACATGATGTGGCAGATCTCAGATACCCAATGACATCTGATCTTATAATCTAAATTAGGATCTAATCTGTGGTAGAGATCCAGATTGGATTTCCTTGGCCATGCTACTGCCATGCCTTATTCATATTTACTGTCTTTGCATGCTTTTCTTCTATTCTCCCATATTCTCATGGTGTGGCTTCTTTTTTCTTCCATTTCCTTAATTTATAAGGTCACTGCCTTACTCCTTAATGTCCACCCCATGTATTCCCTGTTTCTACTTAATAGTACATTCTTACTACTATTAGTAGCCATAGATAGTAGTAGCTTAGGATAGGCTTGCTATATATGGTTCATGTGCCTGTCTGAGCAATATATAAGGCCAAGAGTGCAAGCTGGATTTCTCCAGTCTTGCTTACCTGGTTACTTCTGCAGTTATATGGTTATTAATGCTTAGTATTTATATAGTCACTATGCCTTGTATTCTAGTGCCCTTGGCCCATTCTCTCATTAGCCTAGTTAGAGGCCACCAGTACAAAAGCCCTAGTTTACCAGCACAAGGCACACATATCCAAAAGTAGGGTAAAAGTAGAGATTTTTCCCTTTATTAAGATTTAGCAAAAGAACCATGCAATACCTACCTCAAGGATATGGCATTAGAGTATTTTGAACCTGATCTCTTGCTTATGGAAGATTTTGACCTGTGTTACAATTTTCCCTTTTCTTTTTCTTTCCTTGTTTTAGCTTTTACTCTTTATACATCTCAGACACTCTCTTGTTATATTCTAAAACCTTCAGACTTTCTTTATTCCAGAATATTTCTTTAGTCAGTGGCTATTACTCATATACCACTTCCATTGTATTCCATTTATTTCCACATGGATTACCTAGTTACCCCTAGTTATCTGCTCTAACTTATTCAACTGAGTTGAAACCTTATTTCTTGTACTATAAAGTAGCATGCTTTGCCTTCTTGCTTCTTATGCTACTTCTACCTTGTTATCTACCCACCTAGTATCTTGAATTTACTCAATTATCTTGTACTATGTATCTTGGTAAATATCCTTTATCTTTACCTTACTTAGGGCAGCTCTGCTTGCAATCTTTATTGGCAGGCATTCTCTTTATCTTAGCAAGCCCAGTATTCTTGTTTCATCTCCAAGCTTTACTGAGAGGTTTCTGATGCTATTTCACATTTACATCATATTCTTTATTCTTAGGCTAACCATTATTAAGTCTATTATAATGTTTATCTTTTTTATCTTTTTACTTTTCTTTTGACTCCTCACTTTTCATATCACATGTTTATGAGAACCCTTTTATCTGTTATATTTTCACTTTTTACCTTTTTACATGTTACTGATCTAGACTATGACACATACCTTATGTTTGCTGCATGTATTATTAGTTATATGCTTGTCTTTTGCTATTGGTCAGCTTACTATACAGTACTTTAGGGTAGGACAGACCTACATAGTCTGTGCACACCTTTGTAACATATATAAGGCCTTAGTTCAAGCCTGGGTTTTTTCCATTCTTGTGCACTTGAGCATTATTGCTTTTTACAAGTCCTTGACTCCTTCTTCCTCTTGCCTAGTTCTAGTTAATACTAGTCCAAAACCAACTCTTGTTGCACTTATTAGAATAATCCCTAGTTAAAGAATAGCCATTAGCTTAATGCAATAGTTGCTGCATTTCAAAGCCTTTCTCTTGTCTTAGCTCACAAGATCTACATTAGTTCCTATCTGGGCCTAGTATAATAACCTGCATTTACTTTGGATAGACAATTACAAGAGGTTTGTTCAAAAGCTCTGGACTAATTTTGAACTGCATAATCCAGCTGAAAATGTCAAACACCAGTTAGACCAGTTGGCCATGAGATATGAACAACACACCTCATGGCCAACACATTAACAAGTGCATTAATGAGTTTAACAGGATTGCTATATAAGTTTAGAATTATGGAAAAGGTACTCTCTGGCATCATTTCTATAATAGTCTTCCAGATTGCATCAAAGATAATATAATATCTTTCATATTGGCAAGCCCCATATTCTTGTTGAACTTTGTCAACTCACTTAAACTCTCAATACTTGCTACTAAAAGCATAAATCTGAATTCAGCCACCAGAGAAAGTTGTCTAATTTACTCAAATCCTCTGAAAACATTTATTCATTCTCCATCTCTTCTGCTCTGTCCTCTGGCTCTAAGAAGTCAAAGGGCAAATCAGCCAATTCCTCAAGTTCCTCTAAGTTATCTGCCTTTTAAAATTAGGATTTATTGTTTAAGCAGGATAAGAATGGTAAACTAACTGCCAAGAAATGTAAATGTTGTTGTGAGAATAACCTGTGTATGTTTTATGGAACCACTGGACATATAGCTAAGGATTGCTTTAATTTTACAGTAAGCAACAAAATCATTGTAATATTTAACCTTAATCTAATGTGCAAAGTACACCACAATTATACATGGGAATTTCACTTAGCTTTGATGAGATCAAATATAGTAGTTACTTCCAGCTACAAATCAGCCCTCTAGGTCATGTGATGTAATTCACAGGCTCATGAGATATATTCCAATTAATCAAGTATACTTATTACAAAAAAATTGTCACTAATATCAAGGATATTATAAATTACTATGAAGTATATTCTTCTTTGGCCTTAATTACCTCCTGAATCCTCCTGGGCATACTCTGGATCAATTCCTGATATTGTTCTATTCCAATCTTCTTCCACTTTGCCTAAATATACTTTTAAAGTTCCAATATCTCTTTGAGTGGCTTAGAATACTCTGCTAGTGTTATGCATCCTTGTGTACTGCACTTTTACTACATATGATTGTAAGAGAGTATCTCCTTATGGGTAATCCTAGCTTAAGATTCTGACTTTGTATAAGTATCTTCATGGTTAGTGATCAGATGACTGGTCATGTGACATTTCCAATTAGGGATCTGGAATCTTTTTAATCTAGGATCTGTTATAACTCTGGATTTTAGAGGCTAAACCTAGACAAAGAGTAAGAGGAGGAATACTAAAAGAAAACTCAAGAGAAGACTCTAAAGAGGAGCAACCAAGAAGGGATTGTCAAAGAAGGACTTAGAGGAAACTTGTGCCCATGCAACTAAGGACCTTTTTTAAAAGGGTAGGAATTCAAAGAAGTGCAAACTGCAAAGTATGAAGTGATCAAGTCTGAAGAGAATTGACCATCCATACCTGCCCCTTATTATGGCCCAGGGTGGCACATAGACCAACTATACTAAACCTACCCTAAACTACCTACTAGCTGTGGATATCACTAGCAGTAAGAGTACACCATTAATAAGAGAGAAGAAAACATGGAGCAGATATGAAGAGTGAGGCAGTGGCCTCATGGATTAAGGGATAGGAATGGAAAAGAAGAGAAGACTTGTAATGGAAGATCAGGGTTACATATGAGAATGGAGATCTCTGCCATAGATATGATAAGATTACAGATATAGATCCAGGATCTGTTAGATCCATGAAGATAGCATCAAGATCCATATGGGAAAGATCTATGGGCAGATCCTGGGAAAATCCCAGATTCTGTATCATGTGACCACTGACCATAAAGATACTTGTAAGTAAGTTAGATCTTAAGCTAGGATTACCTGAAAAGAAGTGTATTTTTCATGATCATGTGATATAAAAGTAGTGGTTGTGCAAGATGCATAACAGGATATTAATGCTATCTTCAGGGATCTAATGGATCTTGGATTTGTATTTATAATTTCATTATATTTGTAGCAAAAATCCTTGATCTCATAATTACCTCATAATAGATTCTAATCTTCCATTACAAGTTTCTGACTTTTCTTCCATTGTTATTCCTTGATTTATGAGGCCACTGCCTTACTCCTTCATATTTGCTCCATAATTTTCCCTTACTTATTTAATAACAAGCTTTTTCTACTATTTTTATCTGTTAAATATGGGTGTACTTTAGATTTACTCTCGAACTCTCCAGAATAGTAGTCTAATGGGGCTTGGCTTCACCTTATGTGATATGCCTTTGCACTAGTTCCAGTGCCCTGATTTTTGAAGGAGGTCAGAAAGTCAGATTAAGTTATAGAGACTTGGATTTAAAGAGGTAAGGGCATATGGCCTGCTTATGAGATTGGGAGAGAAGTTAGAGACAAAGGGAGAGACAAAGGGAGAAAGTGCTGAGTTATGTTGATATTTAATCTGGGGTACAAAATACAGAGCTATAGTACTTATACCATGAAGAAACAGATTATTGAAC
>JBBPJW010000385.1:0-32769 GCA_038088935.1 Pulveroboletus aff. viridisquamosus
ATACATTATAAATATATTTTTAACCTTTTCAAAGCCACTTGTAGACATTTATCACTCATTTCCCTTATTAACATATAATATAATATTTACCTGATTGAAACTAAAAGGCTGAAAATGCTATTCATGTTAGTTATACATTTACTAATATCAAGATCCATTCCATCTCTTTCCAGACCATGTGCTGCCATTTCAAACAAGCAGGAATAAAGGCTGTAATTAAGCAAAAATGACTTCTCTTTTCCAAGTATTATGGGCAGACAAAATTAGATCTTGCTAAGAGCTGACTATAGTGAATTAGAAGTGAGTTATCTGGTCAAATAAGGCCAAATTAATTAAATGCATCAGACAGTAAGACATAAATATAAAAAAAGACAGAAAAGGCCTTAATAATAGACTTGTAGAAGAAATAGTGAAGTTTAAAGATGATATGGGGTTATATAAATGGTTCTTGACATTAGTGGATATATGGGTAACTTGAACAGCATTTTTAGCCTTCCAGTTTCAATCAGATAAGTATTGTTACTTTTTGCATCAAAACAAAAGCTCATTCTCTGGGCCACCTGTGATGGGATCTCAGTTACCACTCTTGTTATCTCCTCTACTGCTGATTCCCTTTCTGTTATACACTGGCACTATTTAGCTAGGGGCTATTTTTCATTTTTACCCTAAGCTAAGTTCTCTTTACTATTTACTATCTTTGACTGCTTTCTTTGATCTTATCTTATCATGCTATAAGGTTGGGTCTAGCCTGGTCTAGCCTTTGTACCTCATTGTAGTCTAGACTTTCTCTGATATTATGGCCTAGCCCTTTGATGTCATACCTTACCTTTGCCTTGCTTTCTTTTACTAATTACTCCCTATTTGCCATTGGTTCCTATTTAGTTTCCCTTTGCCCTATTTCCTTATTTAGCATTGTTCTCTATACATCAGCTACCTCATGTATTCCTTATGGCCTGGTCCATGCACATCTTGTAGCAATATATAAAGGGGCAAGGGCATAGACTGGTTTCCCAGTCAAAGCACTTGTTTACTTGTTTACCTTGTTTTCTAGTGCCTCCTCTAGACTGCCATTCTTTTGTCCCCCCAGTTTTGGGCACCCCCCAAGGTGGTTTCCTCTTGCTGTTGGTCTAGATTCATAACACTTTCCTCTGCTCTTGCCCTATCTGCTGTTGGCATTCACCACCACCTATTCCTGCTCTATTCTCTTCACCCAAATCCAAAAAATTGTTAATTTTATCCCTGATTCACTGTCTGATATTCCCCCAGTTGAGAACATCTGGCCTTGAAAGGGGTGTAACAAAAAGTCATTTCTCATTCGTCCCCAGTTCTTCGGGCTTCTTCGGGCTTCTTTCATATATGCAACTTCATTCGTATATCCTTATCTATTTACACATCACATAGACTCTGTGCATATTTTATACAACTGGTAGTATATGAACCCGATGTACGGTTATCGATACTCATTTTTGGAATTTCTTTCCTTTGCCGCCTGGCGTACAAAGGTCAACTTGAATCGCCTCCAGGCTCGAGACGCCGTCATGCGTTGTGATGTGTCCTTGTTTCATCCTCTCTGGGGCCATCGCTCGGAAATTAGAACATGCTACACAGGCGTCCGGTGTGCCGACCACGAACTGACCCTGTTCGTTGAACGAGAACACCACCCATGATGATGCGCTGGACAGGACCAATACGGACATCGTTTCAATCGCCTCAAACGTATTTGTAAGAGGTCGTTATTCTGTCTGCGACATCGTCACGTTTACCGCAGCGAGGAGATGCACACGACCCTTGTAACTGAGCTTCGGGGCGTGCGGTACACCAAGACGATATGCCCTTGCCGCATGTCACCCGAGTGCAACGCACCGCTCGGATCTGAACCAGTTGTCGCAGATCCACTGCAATGGTACCATGGTACAAAAACGACCATGTGGCCTCTCCATTCTGCGTGTCTATTCTATTCTACGCGTCGTCTTCCCAGTCGTCGGGTACGCCCCCAGCTGCTTCGCGCGCTGTATCAGCACCAGCACCAGCACCGGCCTCCACGTCGACAGCCGCCGTCCCAGCTTGACCAGCCATCGCACTCTCCCCCTCCCGCTGTGCCCATACCGACGGGCGAACCATCGGGGACACAACTACCCCTCCCTTCGTCCCCCCGTTCACACTACCAGCCCCAGACAGAGACAGCCGGCTCGAACCAGGCGACCCCTCGTACGGTCTTGTCACCTCTGCCCCCGGTGAAGGCATCCGCCCAGGCGTCGCACTCCCCGGTCGCGGCGTTCCCAAGGCCGATCTCGCCACGGCGCTCCAGCCACCCAATCCTGTTCCCGCTCCTGCCCCTGCACCAGCACCCCACGCAGATCCCACGGGACCGCTACTCCCCACCACACCTGCGCCCTTGCTAGACCCCGCCCTCAAATCGACCAACCGGCCCATCGTCGCCCCCGTCGACGCCACATACTGCGACAACAGCGGCACCGGCACACGCGAATCGATCCGTCGAATAAGCTGCACGCTCCGATGTGGCTCTTGGTCCACCATGACCGTATCCATCCGATACACCGACGCAAGCTGCGCCAACAGTCTTAGACAAGACACACGAAGAGCAAAAAGGCAAGGACATACATCGTGCACGAACTTACGTCGCTCGGGTGGCATGTGCGGCAACACTTGTGTGCGCCTACTCGAGGTGACGAAACTGTGCACAGAATGAAAAAGACACCATCAACACCAGTATGATCGCGGCCTCAAGCGCGCAGAGTGACGCACGCTGCAAACGCCTTCTCCACGGCCCCCACAAACTTGGGTCCAAAGTCCCTCGTAGCCCCTACCAACTCACCTGACCATGTTATGCTCGCCTTTGATTCTCGCTTGTCCTCACTGATCCCCAGCGCCTCAGCCAGCCTCGCGTTCCGTTTCTTGACCTCACATTCGCCTGTACATGCGATCGCTAGTTTCGTCCCAGAACAGGGTATGGTGGAACGAAGATGGCCACATGGACATGTGTGCGTGACCGGTGCGAGACACGGGTTAGTTTCAGGACAGGTGGCAGGGGCGTGGCAGGTTTGTGTGCAGGGGTGGTTTTCTGGGAGACTGAGGAAAGGGAGAGGGAGAGGGAGAGGAAGACGTACACTATCAGCACCAACTGTGCCCACAGGGGAACAACCGCAACGCACCATGACTTTCGTGGTTTCCCACAAACAGCAGTACACGCTCCACACGCGTCCGCATGGCAGGGCCGTTCGCAACGATGAAAGCCACACGGTAAAAGTCTAGCGTCGCAAAAGAAAGAAGGAGACACGTCAGTGCATGTCCTCCAACGATAGCCAATGCAACCCACTTTCCGCACATGCTCCCACAGCTCACTCGCTCCTGCGAACACCGCACGTTGCTCACCGACCTCTTCCCACACGCACACATTTTCTCCGTCAAGAACGGACATGGCGGACATGCCCCACCACCTGCGCCCGTTGCGTCTGTCTCGAGAGCCAACCCGAGCCCCTCGTCTGCCGTATCTGCACCTGCAATTACCACCCCTTCATGGCACACATGCGGCACATGTGGATGCCCACATGCCGGGGCCGGCCGCGCACACGGATACACGCACTGCAAGCGCGTCCCGCACGAGATCGGCGGCTCCAGGACTGTCCGGCCACAGGGACACACCAGTTCTTCGAATACCGCGCTTGGGCACGCCGGACATGGACCCTTGTGGTCGTGCTGCGAACAGCGATGGTTCCCGCACACGAGCACGCGACCACACGGGAGGGTGCACTCGTGCAGAGCGGACAGGGCAGGGTTGAGCCGGAGCTGAACGTCGATGTCGGCTTGGAGGGGGTCGCGCTGCTTGGTGGACCGGGTGACGGCGCGTTGGAGGGGCCCAAGGGGGCAGCAGATGCGTCCGCACTGGTGCCGCCCACAGGAGCGGAACGTCTTGCAGGGTCTGTCGCAGAGAAAGTCTCCGTTCGCGGGTGTCCCACTGTCATTGGGGTGGTGTGCGAGGCCGGCGTCCCCACATGGTATCTCACGTCTCGTAGCACCGCAACGGCAAGTGCGTTCGACGCGTTGGGTGCAAGGTGGGCAAGAGCCCCAGTGACAGATCGCCCGACAAAGGTGGCCACATGGGAGGGGTTTAGAGCAGGGAGAGGTACACGTGGGGAGGGGTGATGTACATGACGTGCGGGGCGGGAGGGGGGGAGTGGTCGCGCTACCGGCTGCGAGTTCGTCAGATGAACGGGCGACGCGGCATCGACCGCAGGCACAGGAAACAACATGTTCGGGGTCAAATGGGCAAGGCGGAGGCGTCCGAGAGGGTGGATGACACGGCTTGGAACAGAAGTGGTGTGAACAGGTAAACGGACTAGATACAGGGCGACGTATTAGCATGTAGGATGAGACAACGTCGACCTAAAGAAAGAGCCGTACCGCGCGCATGGATGTCCACATCCATAGCTGCCCATCCACGTCTGTTCAGAGCCATCGGCCTTGACGACGACGCATTTCACACTCTCTTCGGCTCTGACCTCGCCACAGGGAACACGTTTCGTCTCCCGCCCACACCAGCACTGAACCTCTTCCCGTATCGGGCACGGCGGACACGGACCTGCATGGCACACCTCCGCGCACTCATGTTCCGAGTTGCCACACCGCAGACGCTTTCGACAGGGCTTGGTGCACGAAAACGAGTGTGTTGCCGTCGAACCGAGCTGGCATTTTGCGCTGTGTTGCTCCTGGCCACAAAAACATGCCACCTGGACCGTCACTGCACACGGTGGACACGGGCCTGGATGACACGGCAGCGGACAGGCGTGCGTACACGTCGGGCGCGGGCGCGAACAGGGTTGCGCACACGAGTGCGGCGTAGCAATGCGCGGCGGCGCCGGGTTGCGCATCCGCAGACAAAAGCACCTAAACCCGCGCGACAGACAGTCGGCGACACGTCCACGCCCAAGAAAGAGAGAGGGATTGCGTACTTACAGGTAGGTCTGTGGCACCGCGCGGCGCGTCGCACGACACCCCGGACAACGCCATTCTCCAGGGCGTGACTCACCTCGCGCGCGCCACGCCTCCGCGAGCTCCTTGACGCTCTTCTCCGCCCAGGCGCGTATGCACTTGAGATGAAACGTGCTCCAACAGCAGTGTGACCCGTCCTCGTCCCCCACCTTGCCCTCGCTCTTGTCCTCCTCCTCAGCGCGAGCCTCTGCATGGGTCGGCGGAGAACACGACCAGGTCGAGTGTTCAGGCCGGATCGGGTTGAAGCAGATTGGGCAGTCGGGGAACGGAGGCGTGCGTAGCACACGCGTGAGTGTCGAGGTGAGATCGTCGCCGTGCGGCTGATCCCATGCAGCCTGTCGCGGCCTGGGCGTGGGGGGAGGCCGCTCGTGCTGTGGCGGACTACTGTTGGCCGTGGACGTTTGCACCTGTGACGGTGCGGCCGAGAGCGTCGGCCTGAACTTGGCACGACGAGACGATCGGGGTGGATGGGCAGCGCTGGTGCTGGTGGACGGTGCTGGCGCTTCGAGGGGTTGCTCGGGTCGAGATAAAGGTCGTTGCGGTCTTCTGGGTAGTAGCTGCTCACCCGGGGTAGAGGCAGGACTCGCCGACGATTGGGCGTCGCCTGCACCGGCCCCGGGATGTCGTCGTCGGCCCCTCCCTCTGTCGGCCTGACGACGTCGAGGACGATGTGCCTGTTGTTCCAGGGTACGACCGGGATGGTCCATGGTGAAGGTGGATCGACAAGTCCAAGTCCACGTCCAATCGTCTGTTTTATGCACAACGCTGACTCATACCGAGGTCTATTAAGTCACGTGACTGGGTGTGGCGCACTCAACGACTGGCAAAGACGATCCACCTCCTTCCCTCGTACAACCCACGCAGACCCAGCCCCATCCGTCTCCCATCCTCTGCCGACATCACGTCGCCCTGCGCGCGCTCTACCACCTCGCCATCAGCTCCGTCGACCGGTACAGGAGGTCAGGACAGACTCTCGGCGTCGACTGCCGCTCGCGTGTCCCGCTTCTCCTTGAGCGCACGTTCCATTTGCGCAAACGCCGAGAGGACGGCTTCCCTGGCCCTCTCCGTCGGCGCGGGGAACGTATCAGTATGTCGGCCAGTACCCGTGCGGATGCGAGGGGGCCATTGGTCCTCGGGTACGTGTAGTGCGGAAAGAGAGGCACGAAGCGTCGTCACGGAGTCCTTGTACGCAACGAGTGCCTCCTCGTACACGTCGTACACGCAAATAACACACCCCGACATACAGCACTCTACCAAACGCCCGCGGGGGGGTGTGAATGAAGATGACGCAAGGGAAGGAAACGTGTCGTCCAACACACCGTCATCTGCGGGTGCCCGGGGCTCTTCGGGCACGAGGAAACCCGCGAACGTCTTGGCCTTCGTGGGCGTGCGAGGAGACACGAGGGCGTTGGGCTGAAGCTCGGCTGCACTCGCGGAATGCGGGGAGGGTGGAGAGATGCGCGTGGTGCGCCCGGACTTGGCGCGGAGGGTGCGTTCGAGCGTGTGGTAGCGGTCTGTGAGATTTCTGCCGCGTCGTGGGGTGGGGACGACACCAGACACCAAGCGGACATGGCGCGGGAGAGGGAGAGGGAGAAGGCATCGCCCGGGAGACCGCATGCATGAGGGAGGACGAGATGATGAGCCGTGCGAAGGAATGAGATAAGCAGAGGCGGCTGTCTTACCCACCCAACTCTCTGCTTGGACGCACACCGAGTCACCGACGTTGCGATGCAAAAGAGCAGGGAGCAGAACTCCTAGATGATGCAGGGAGACACCGATGGACATCAGACCCGCCGTGCAGACCGAGAGGGTACGCGTACGAGGGGTCCGAGAGACGTGACAAGGTCGACACGCACACGCTCGTCTCGAGCCTGCTGACTAAGCTCAGTTCATCCTCCTTCCATCGACCCCGGCGATGAGGGGCTACCTTGTCTTCCCTCCGTCCCCCCCCAGCACGACTGCCCCACCCGCAGCTTCAGAGCCCACCGAAACCCAGGCGTGTGCCACTTGGGACCACCAGGACTGCCGCGATGCCTCCCAACCCAAACACGGCCAAGGCTCCGGCGATGGGCAGACGACAGTGACGACAGAGGAAGCAGACAAACGCCAGCAGAGACGCGAGCAGGCACGCGCGCTTGGCGAGCGCAGCGAGATCGAATGGGTCCGCGCCGGCGGGGTCCTCCGAGACGCGTTGGGAAGGCGGGACATGGCGCGCACGGAGCGCATCAGGTGGGAGCTGCAGACGCAGGCGGTGGAGAGGGCAAAGATGGCGCGGTGGGAGGCGTATGAGGCGCGATGGCGCGCGGTCCAGTCGTCCACGGTGCCGGTCGCGTTCGTCGCGTTTCCGTGGCCGCTTGCAGAGCGCGTGTCGAGTCGCGGGCTTGGTCCGCTCACGCGTCAGGCCGTGTCCGAGTTTTTGTTCGAGAGCTTGGCGGTCAGGGCGAATACGACGACGAAGAGGGAGAGGATTCGGGCGTCGCTGCTTCGCTGGCATCCGGACAAGACATCCCTCGTGCTTGGTCGGGTGGTGCCCGACGACGTGGAGCTGGTGTGGGAGGGGATCCATGTCGTGTTTAGCATTCTCAAGGTCTTGCAGGACGCCGAACGGACGGGGACTTGCTAGCTGGCGGTAAGAACGACTACCATCCCTAACGTGCACAAAAAAATCGTCGAATCTCTAGTGATGTCCCAAAGCAAGTCCTCTCTGCGCTTTCACTTCCATCGAACGAACGTGTCCACGTTGTCATTCACACCATCGTTGGTCTCGGACAGGGAGGGTTACATGAGCGACCAGAACGATGAGTACACACGGGCACGTTTGCGACCAGGACACGCCCGACAGATACAGTTCAGTCAACCCATGTTTCCCCCTATTCCGAGCCCCATGGTTTGGATTCGACATGTCACGGACGAAAGACGTTTCCTCGATACCATGCGAGTTCTGCACACGTGAATAAGCCAGACGACCGAGCACAAGGTGAAAGGGTAACCTTGAATAGAACTCTTGATGTCTTCCATTGCTCTGCATGACCATCATCCGACGGTGCTCACTGGAGCACACCGAGAAAACGCACCGGTGTCGGCCACTCGAAACACGTCGTGGTGCCTCGATTCCAGGATACCATCTACGGCACAACTCCTGGGAGGCTGTCAAGCCACTGCGACTGGGAGATGAAGGGCGTGCTCGCCTTGATCGAAGACACATCTGACCTCCTGATCAGACCGTGGCCGTAGATCGAGTAAACTAGATATACACCTACCGACGAGCCTTCAAACAGACGTGATTTCAGAGGGCACGAACGGTGACGATTCTACGCGCCTGTAATGTAGCCAATCCAGGACCAGAGGCATTTCCTCCATCAAAAAGCATCGATCCATATGAACCGAATTGCCCGCGAGCACACCCGTCCGGTGTTCCGGTATCCATCGTTTGATGTACTCGAGGACTGCGCCCGAAACCTGGTCTATATCGTGTGGTGACTCGAGGCATGCTTGTGTCAAGCCCGACTAGAGCTCTCCAACGATCGGTGACCTTCCTGATGTGTGGTCGTGCACGACGCTCACCTTCCCGTGCTGTTCTATACACCATTCGCTCATGCTTGGTCGACGTGAGACGACCCGGAAGACGAACGTGGTGATGCACGCACTTGTCCAGTGTCAACTTGTCCCTTTTGACCACGAATTCGATGCCGTCGTCCACGGCGTCCAGCTTACCGTCGGTGACGATCACCTGCGATGCAAGCAACCTCTTGACGCGGTCGTTTCGAGCGGAAACACGTTCGGACTCACGGCGATTTCGAGCAGCCTGTCGCGCCTGGGATTCAGTCCCGTCATTTCGCTGTCTATCCAGACGAGCGGTCCGTCCTGATAGCTCAGATGGGCATGTCGGGCGGTCGACAGAGCCATGACGTTCGATCGATGGTGAGTCCGTGCGGTCTTGGCTATCCGTCGTGGCAGTGGAGCCAATGTGCGGAGAAGCGTCAGGGCCCTCATCTCAGGAGAACCCCTGTGGACGGAACGAACGAAAGTGGACGACAATAACCTCGCCTCGTCGACGCGCATGACCCTCGCTGCCGTCAAGGGACGTCCGTCTGATCCCTTGGATGTCGCAGGCTGGCGTGATGGCGCACGCGAAAGCGTACCTGCGTGCCTCCACGTCGATCTCCTCACAGAACCGCTGGGGATCGGGTGCGGGGCTGACCAGGTACAATTCGACGTTTTGAATCCTACTCGGTCAGCCAGGCCATCCTGTGAGCCCGGAATGCGCTCATGGTGTCAGTTTTTGCTTTCAGGTGCGGACATGACACAAGCTGCTTCTCACTCGCATACGACACCCGCTCGCACTGATGCAGGAACATGTGCATCTTGGACGCCATTGGGACCACCGCACCCTGTTCCGACTCAACGTTCGGTTTTTATGCGCTATTACCATTCACCTGCACGTCCCGCTTGGGTAAACCAGTCCGCGCCGGTCATCAAGTCAAGGGCAGGATGCAGGGCTGCAGAGAAGGCGCACAAGGTCGTCGCATCGAGGCGGAAGTGGACAGCAAGGTAAGATGGGATCGAGAACGCGGTGCTGATCAGCCCGCGTTCACTGTCGTCTCTGTTACTTTCGTGTTCCCGGCTGTCTTCACGACCCCTCGAGTCCTCTCAGCTCACCAAATTGGCTGGCCTGCCTTGTCATTGCGCCGACTCGTATCACCCTCAGGGCACTCTTAGTCGTTTTTGGAGTTGCATGGTCCGAGTGTTTTGCCACCCGGCTCGCCCTGCCTCCCAAGTGATTGCTATTCGGTGACGATCACGTTCTCGTGCATCCCGCACTACCATAGATCTCTAGCGTCTTCACCACTGTCCGACGCTCGACACGTCTGTCTCCCCACAGGTCGACGGGACGCAGGCGTGTTCAAGCTTCGACGCGCGGACTCCTATGGTACGATTACTTCAGCTCTCATCTGTAACGCGCATCACTCATCCGCACATCTCGTCCTAGTATGACACGGTGATCGTTTCTCCTGGCCTCGCGACATCACTGTCATCGCCGGCGTGTTCCTGTGTTGAGACAACCCAAGCGCAGAAATCCCATACAGGTGGATCGAAACTTTAGTGGAGTACACGCTACCCCATCATCTGGTAGGTGTGTGGCGAGTACACGTGTTCCAAGTAGGTTATCAGTGTACTTGGACATGCGCTCATCTATTGGCCGGGAGGTTTGCGGTCCAATAGTCGTCCATGCCCGTTTGCAAAGGGTGAAACGAAAGTAGATTTACGAGAATCATAGGAGAACGCTGTAGGGTGTCTCCAGCGTAGGGACCGCCTCACTCGGCCTTCTTGGATTAGCCCCCGTGTACACGCACGCACATGTTCAGGCGATTCTGGCGAGCGACGGAGGTTATCGACCCCCACCATCCCGGGCAAGTCCCTCGACATAGGGTAGTATAGGGGAGATATTTACCCAACAAAGGAACTGTGTCCTAATTAGACAGCCCCTAGTGTCCTATAGTATAGAATTATGTAAGCAGTCCAGCAAAGCAGGGTCTCGGAGATGTCTGGTGACCTGGGCGACAATGTCGTCCTCGACGGCGTATCAGACATTTTCCCTGGCAAATCAGATACATCAAATCTCATCCAAGGACGAGATATATGCCTTTGACGCTGAGGCCAACAAACGCGTCATTCAACAAGCGCCATGGAAGCAAGAGTACGTCCTCCGTGGTCACACCCTCTTGTCCAACCACATCGCGATCCCATGGCACCGCGCACTCATCATAACTGCACAGTCCAAATTACTTCCGGTCGTGCAAAATATCTGCCGTTGCACTGATTAAAATGGTAGTCGAATTCCATCGTTTTGCCATTGGTTCTCTCTGTGCCTGCCATTGACGGTCGGCCAGCTCTCGTTGTCCGGTTTTTAGATGATGCTCTGGAGACTAACATGACTACCGTTGACAGGTCATACATGCGAGATCAGGTGTCCCACACGAAATCATGGGTCTCATGCAGGGGAAAATCATCGGAAACTCGATTGTGATCATGGATTCCTTTGCGTTACCAGTCCAAGGCACAGAAACACGCGTAAACGCCGCAAGCGAAGCAAACGAGTACATGGTCACATACATCCAGGAAGGGGAAAAAGTGCGCCTCGATGTCGTACCTCAGTAGTCTTGGGAAACTGACCTTGGGGCACTAAATCCTCTGTTTTGGATAGGTCAAACGACTAGAGAATCTGATCGGATGGTATCATTCCCACCCGGGCTATGGATGTTGGTTGTCTGGCATAGACGTCGACACCCAAATGAACAATCAGCAATTCCAAGACCCCTTTGTGGCCGTCGTCGTGCGTTCTGGCATTCTTCGATCTTCCGAATCTTATATCTCTCCTGTCTTCTATTCTCTCTGTATTCACAAAGATCGACCCCAACCGCACGATTTCAGCGGGAAAGGTCGACATTGGTGCTTTTCGTACTTACCCTAAAGACTATACCCCTCAGACCTCTGCTGCGTCCGAGTACCAATCCATCCCTCTCGCCAAGATTGAAGACTTTGGTGCCCATGCTAATCAGTATTATCAACTCGAGGTCGAAATCTTCAAATCGAGTTTAGACGAGGAGTTGCTTGGGTTGTTGTGGAACAAATACTGGGTCAATACGTTGAGTGGGAGTAACTTGATCTCGGTACGTCCTTTTTTTCCTCGGTTCGAACCAGGTGCAATCTCTCTCGAGTAATTTGTAGAACCGTGCCTATGCAGTATCGCAGATCGCAGACTTGCACGAAAAACTTGTGAGAGCGCAGACGGCGGTTGGTAACACGCGGGCGTCCGTACCCGCGTTGAAAGGACAAGAAGAAAAAGGGGCCAACAGCAAGGTATGATGCTTTTCTCAACCTGTCCCTACAGCCCCTCTCACGCCACCTTTCGCAGCAAGAGGAAAGGAAGAAAGAAGACAATCAACTCACAAAGGTCGTCAAAGACAGGTTCGTGTCCGCGCGATCGTATTTGCACGCTGCGGGGGCTGATTTCGGTTCGGTTTTACAGTCAGAAGATTGCTGTTGAGGCACAACACGGTCTCATCTCACAGGTCATCAAGGATGTCATATTTTCGTCGAGACCGAGTCAAGAATTCGACGTGTCACGCGTGGCGAGGCTGGTAGATGCAACGATGACGATCGGTTGATGGTGTCGATGGGCGCACTGGGCTGTCCGTGGTCTTGTACGAGGTGTAACATCATGGTATTTAGGCATTGAACCGTTTTCCCCGCATCAAGAACTTGGTTTCAGACATACGCAAATTCACTGATCTGCCGCCCAGCGCAACCTGCCGCTCTTCTAGCTTTCTCTCGTCTCCCTCGCTTTTCCCAGCCCCTGAGTACATGACCTCTTCCTGCAACGTCTTCTTCATCCTGTTGTTGCACCTACGCCACATCGTACTTACCATAGATCATCCGCTTTATCCACGCCACTCCCACCCGGCTCCCCATCTTCATTTCCGTCACGGATGGCTGAACCGCCTTCTCTCTTCAAGTAATGTGTATCCGTCCTATCATATTCCTAAGAAACAACGCCGACGTACTTGCCAACTCGTGGCAAGTCCAACAACTCCCTTCTTCCCCCAAGGTCTGAGCGTGTCCTCCATCGAACGGAAAAACTCGGCCCCACAGTGACGAGAAGTCAAATGCAGATTCATGCGACCGCTGTCTGTGATCATATTCCACTTATTATTTACTTGGAGGCCACCTCTGATGTATGGCAATATGTACATAAGCTTAGAGTGTACACTTTGTACCATCTTCTAGTTTATGTTCCTCAGTAGCTCGATATTTACCGAGGCTCTCATAGTTTCTGTTATGGTTTTCAAACATATATCCAACCCTTAGCCAACTCCTTCTATGGACTATCCTAGAAGCTCCTGATTCAGGTATGGTTCCTTTCTTAAGTAGTTCCCTTCTATTCTTGTTATCTCTATTCTGTTGTTTACCTTACTGTAGGTACTTGTATTGGCTTGTGTACCATGACATAACAGGGCTTCGAGTTGTCTCAAGTCCTTGGACAGAGCACTTGTGATATTAGCCTTCTTAAGTCTGGTGTCCCTTCAAGGATAGCTTCCTTGATCTGCGAGGTTTGCATTTTGGGTTCCCTATCTTTCTTGCTCATTCTTGGGTTGGTTCTCACATTCTCCCCTTGTTCTTGCCTCACTCTGTTCACCTATGACCAACGTCATAACAGTGTCACTTCACCTCTGCCAACATTCCTTTCAACACACTTTTGATTCACTGCCCCATTCATTTCAGGGATCATCTGCAGGAGGTCCACACATCATACTATCAAGGACTGCACTGCATATTCCTTTTGAAATGAATCAACACTCCCATGACTTGTCCAAGGCTGCCTGCCAAGCATTATAGCCTCCTTATCAAAAGTGACTAGTGTGTGACCACTTTTTTCGACCGTTGCGTGTACCATCGTGCAGGGGAAATGCCGATCCGCAAGACGAGGCCCACATGTTGGTGCTCAGTGCAGACCCCGGCGTGTTGGCACTAGCCCTCGTGAACTGGCTTCCACCAATGCATGGGGGTTGAGTTTACTGCTACAAGTAACTCGACCGCCACGTATTTTCCATCCTTGCTGCGGCGGAAAGAGGGAGCGAAGTTCATCAAACTATGCCCGCTGATCTGAATCAGCGGCGAGATCACAAGCCGTAAGTCCGCTCATTCAAAATCTCTTGTATCTCGGGATCGAAAACGCCCTTCCCGTCCACTTTTCTCCCAGTGCAGGTCATGGCTACTTCTCCTCAGTCTATCCTCACATCCCTTTGGCAGAATGAATGCGCATCTGGCACGTCTTTCCTCACCTTACATTCGCCGTTCTCACAAAAGGATCACGGTCGCGATTCTCACCTGCATAGTGTATGATTATGGTAGTGGCTCTTCACATGCATTCATCTAAATGGCTTATATTGACATTGCCAGTCCTCAACCTTCCACGAGAGGTATGATCTGCATTCTTGGATTCTGCAGAAGCACAAATAATTCTTGTGCAGATCGACTACATCTGGGTTCGCAGATAGTATTGTTCATGTGGGCGATATACATGTTTCTGAAATCACTGCAGAAAAGACCTTGGACCTCGGTGTCCACGATCTTTGTTGTCGTACGTACTGGACTCTCTTGACACTGTGCTAAGCTGACTGTCATCCAAGGTTCGTTACATCGGCCTTGCCTCCTGGATGTATGTTCTTAGACATTCAATACGAACCACGTACCGAGACCTAATCCCCGAATGATCCAGACTATACGCCCTTCGTAAGCTCTGAGCTTATGTCTTGCGGTACAGTGATCTCACGGATGCCATTGAAGTCGGAACTTCCTTTATTCCTGGTCCTGCAGAGGTAAGATCCACTACGTCGCTGGCCGCTAACCCACTGATCGCAGTTCCCAGACGTGAGTGGCTATTCCTTATTACCTGTTGAAGGTATTTAGACAGTTGATGTCTATTAAACAGCTGTGAGTACCTCTCTGATAATTACCATGTTCGCTCAATTCAGGGATGATACTTTCAAGGTTTGGTACTGAATTTGCTCCTGCAATAGACAAATGTTGTATTCATATGTGCGGCCGATGGTGCGTTACCACATAGTTTCAGCCAAAATCACGGGAGTAACGCATCGTACGAATTGCAGCGGTGATGATCCTACGGTTGTGGGCAATGTACAATCGATCGTGGATGGTCCTCGGAATACTTCGGGTAGGTAGAGGCTGGTCTCAATATCTGTAGGTGATATACTGATTAGACCACACTGCATCGTGGGTGTCACAGTGGTGGTCAATCAAATCTTACATCTCGCCTTTTGCATCGATCAATTCTATCCTGTCCAGTGGAATAACGCTTCTCCCATCTCTCAGCTTATTCATGCCGGAGTGATGTACGTGCTAGTATTCATCAGTTTATGCTGCAGTCGCTCCAAATGTTCAAGACCACGAAGCGATGGCGACTCAGCCGACTCATGAACTTGCTTGTCTCCGAGGGCCTCCTCTACTTCCTTTGGTATGTCCTTCTGTTTTTCTTCTGTTCCCGGTCCCTTTTATCTCATCCAAAATAATGGAACTGAAGATAGTTATCTGTGACAGCATGATTTTATTGAACTTCATTGGCACGCTAGTTAACTTTGGAAAACTCACAATAGGGGGGTGGCGAATCATACCGGTCGGCCTTGTGATGTGTATTCCACTCCCCACACTGGTACCACAGTTATACTGAATGTGCGGGAGCTGTACGCGCGCGAGGTTCATAGCGGCACTAGCAGCGGGATCGATCTGGATTCGGGTTGTCTGGATCCTTCTTCCATGGTGTGGGTAGGTCCACGACGATATTAGCAGATACTGGATTCGATGGCGGATCAGACCGTGAAGAAGAGATACCAATGCATGAAGGAAGATTTTAACTGTGTTGTCATGATTGTATGTCCGCGCTATCACCATCAGCTGATGCTTGTTCATGACCACTATGTATACGAGCCTGTTAGAGTATACCATCGAACGATAACATGGGACATGTCTGATCTGTGTGCACTCGACCGACAACCCCGACAGTAGTCGTGCCCCGAGTAGGCTGTGTTCTTGTAGAGGAGTTGATCACGCCGCATGCTCCGTTGCAGGATCACCCTTGTGGATTGGACGACTCCTCGTGTCCGGGTGCTAGTAGCACTCACAAGATTATTTGTAACTGATGAGAGCGGACACAATCGTCATTCTAAGTCGACTCCTCTTACACTGCCAGGAATCAATCCCCATCTTACCGTAGATCCATTGCAGACACCAGTCTCTCAGACGCTGTCAACCGAGGACACACGTCGACGGGCATGGAGTAGGGCTGTCACTCGATGGCGCCGTCATGCTGGTACCAGATCCAACTTCTCAACGTACGATGAGACTCCTTGTTGCGGGTTGTGCTGTACTCCAGACACGAGGACAGGTAGCTGAGATGTTCATTCAGAAACTTGGGATGTGACGCTATGCACTATGAGACAGTCTACTGTATTGGCCCACTACGCCCTGCACTGACGAGGGTCGGGACGTCTCTGCATGCTTTCCGGAACTATATGTAACCCCCCGATACTACGATTTCAGGTGGATGGCTTCCACCAACGAGTTGGGGGTTAGTGTGCCACTATGGCCAACCTGACCAACAAAAACTGTAAGGGTCCTGGTCGGCTGTCGCGGTGCAACTCCCGCCGACCTGTAAGCTTGTCCCCCGCACATCATGGCCCTCTCACCAGTCCATCTTGGAAAGCCATTGGATGAGTGACTGCGTGATTTCGAGGGAGTGAGGATTTAAGTCATGGGTTCTGTTTCGTCTTGCAACTCTGCTCGCCCATTTCCGTTTTGCACTAGCTCGACTCCCCATCACTTTTCACCATCATGTTTGGCTGCGATGCCCATCAGCTGTCCGTCCACGCCGTCTGAACAAGCCTTGGCAGCCTATCCGTGGTAATTGCTTCGGCTTAAGGGTGCTGCGTAAATCTGATCCAAGCTGATCTCAATCAATTAATCTATCAATATGGTGTATAGTTCCCTTATTACTTGCTAGGTGTATCGTTTGATCGCCTGGCTGTGGGAGGATAGGGGTAACGTCACGTGAGAAGTGTGTGACACGTCAACAAGCGTCAACAATCCACGGCTCATTCAGCGATCGTCACGCGTTCGACGACTCTCATCACCGTGGCTTCACAGATGCTCTTATCCACTCCTTCATCGTGTGGCTCATCGTACTATTCGGCGCGGAGTCATCGACCGATGAGTTCGTCGCCTCTCGCATCTCCAACACACCACCTACAGGAACGGCGACGTGCACAGTATAAATCAGTATCATCCGCGTCTTACCGTTCACCTGCCACCCCATTGTCTTCAAAGCTTTTGCGCGTCGGCAGCCAGTCGTCAGAGGATCCACAAAAGTTATTCCTCAGAGAACGCTTTCAAGCCCGGTGTAGACAACACGCACAGAAACTGCGTGAGCGGGCCGTGAGCTCGCGGAGAAGCAGCGACAGGTGCTCCGATGTATTCATGGATTGTGACGACGATGAAGAGGAGTCGGACGACGTCACTATGCAGGACGAGGTA
The DNA here is from genome assembly GCA_038088935.1 of Pulveroboletus aff. viridisquamosus. Classification (NCBI taxonomy): domain Eukaryota; kingdom Fungi; phylum Basidiomycota; class Agaricomycetes; order Boletales; family Boletaceae; genus Pulveroboletus; species Pulveroboletus aff. viridisquamosus. Next base: position 17,119 of record JBBPJW010000385.1, read on the forward strand.
TGTACCATCTTTTGCGAATGGGCGTCCCGCTGACAAGAGGGGTCGACGGATGGAACCCAGCTCTTCCGGAGAATCATACAGAACGCAAACCATAAAAAGAAGCATGCCTACCGTGTGTCGTATGCCGCCGAAGTTGGCTCTTCGTTTGATCCGGACATGGACGATGCGAGCGCATGGGAAGGCGAACTTCGAGGCATGGTTCATTCAGGCTGGTACACTTGCGTGTCCAACTTACTTTTTCACGTTTCCAGAACGAGAATTGAGTAACACGGAACCAACTCCAGACGACTTGGAGGAAGAAGAGCTGTTTGAATACGCAGAGCAGTTCGCCGCGTTTGCGGACTTTGTGGATTTAGATCTTGCTGTCGTCGACTCGACCGCACTAAGCGATATCGATGCCATCCCCGCTGACGTGTCGGGTCAAACGGTTCATCAACCACGGGAGATGCGTCAGTCAAGTGATGTGGACATGTCATGATGAGCTCCCGTGATTCCCGTGCTGTTGTTGTATTGTATATACGTACGTCAATTTATACTATCCTCTCATCGATGTACCCGAGGATTACTGCCTAGAGCTGTACATCCTGGATTGCCGGTTACTCCGAGTTCTATGAGCAATCGGCGAGGCCCCACTAGCCCTAGGGCTAAGTGAGAGTGGACGACCTCTAGTCGTCCACTCGTCGCAAAGACTGGGTTCAGTTTTGAAGACATTTTGGTCGTACGTAGTCGTACGCCTACGGCGATCTGGGTTCCAAGGTTCCCGGTATGTTCCAGCAGCGACATTACACTCCAAACACAATACTGCTTCTAATGCTCCTCGGCTGTTCGCTGCCACAGAGACCGCGCGTACTCGTCATAACGAGCTCTCTGCATCCGCCGAGATCGGCAGTCTTTGGCCAACCACGAGCATACCGATGGTATATGCCCACCCCCGGCCAAAGGTGGTTATATGGCTGATGTCTATTCATGATAGTCAAGCCAGAGGACTTATCGGACATGTTAGGCCTTCTAGTGCAACCCGTACGGCGGCGCGCTGATTTTTGAGCTCACCACATATGTATTCTCCATAGGACAGCTCTCGACAACCGAAATGCGGATGGCCGCCACCTTCTTTCTTTGTTGGCGTGCGTTGCTGGTCAAGCGCCACATTCGTCCGTCCCATCGGAACTTGCTCGACCCGTTCGTTGGACGACGTTAATCGCTGCGGCTACTACTTGAATCCGCAGAGCTTCCCATGACTTGCATCGCACATTTCTACTCGCCAGGCTCACTATGCCGCCTCGATGCGCAGCCGGTTCAGCGTCCTGGTCAGGTCAACAACGGACGCGCACGAAAGCCATCTGAATCACTCAAAAACGCCACTTCCATTGTCCGTTCTCGATCTCTATCTCTACAGTCTATCACCCCTCCACTCGAGATACAGCGTGAAAGCCCTTGGACAGAGTTGGGCGGGCTTCAGAAATGTCGAGGTTAGGTGGAACTATGAGAACCTCAGCAGACGTCATGCTACTGATATTAGGATAACTACCTTTGAGAACTATGGTGGTTTAGTACAGTAGAAATGCCTACAAAGATGGGACTTGCCCTCAGCAGATGTCAAGCGACAGAGGAACATACGGTGTTCCGTTCTAAGCTTATGTAACGATTGCCATAAATGGATGTCTAAAGTGAACATGTAAACTGCATCACATCACATGATTTATAAGGCTATCCTTGCAGCCAAGTATGAGCACTCTCTTTTGTCTCCCATTGTCCAGGTGAGACTCCCACATGCTGTCACAGTACAGTTTGTTCATTGAAAAAAGAACCAGTTTATCAAGTCACTGTATGTCTACTCATGTCATATGCCTATTCACAAGGCAACAAAGCATGCACATCTTATTACATGAGCCAAGCTGGACTAGAAGTGAAACACAGCAACATACCCTATGCATATGGGTAGACAATCATTTCCGAGTTACCCACAATACAGCACACAACTGAATCGCACAAGTAAAAATAACGTCCATATTGCGACAAGACAAGCAACACAAAGCACAAAAAAGCAGTAAAATAGTCAACGAGATCGCAAAAAGTCGACGGCCGGCAGAGAAGCAGTCAAAGAAAGAAAGAAAAAGAAAAAAAAGGAAAAAGAAAAGATCGTCCTCGTTCATGGCGTGTCTCTGAGTAGGGTATAGTAACAAGCATCCAGTGTCAACTCTGCACACAAAGACCATGACGTGCGTCAGAACAACGGGAAAAAATCAGAGACCACTAGTTTTATTCCACCCAACGAGCACCGACACCTCCTATGCTTGTGGCCATGCAAGCTCACGCGACGATGAGACCGAGCGCGAGCGCGGCAACCATGCTCATGCCAACGGGGATGTAGTTCGCAGAGGCAGCTCCGCTCTTGCTCGTGGAAGATGACGCGGATGCGGATGCCGAAGAGCCCGAAGCGGTTGCAGTACCAGATGCCGCAGAAGACGTGGCGGGATAAGGAGTACCCGCCGCTTTGACTGCAAAATTGGCCGAGGCGTAGACCTACATGGCAGACGTTCATTGAGGACGGGGGCGAATAGAATCAAGGATGAAAGAGAGGAGACGGAAAACGCACATCTGTAAGGTTCACAACGTTCGCGAGTGAGATAGTGTAGGTGTCCGAGACTGGTAGGGACGATTGCTGTTGGTTGACTGTGAAGGAACAGTCATAGTTGGGGACGGAAGCAATCAAGGAGAGAGGAGCAGTCAAGATGGCAGAGTCCGAGTTGGACAGACTGGGTTCACCATCCGCATCAGTCGCAAAGGTTCACACGCTGGAGGTGGTAAAGAAACTGACACCACCGTGTACGCGGAGTACGAGGACGTGTCGCAACTCCAGGCAAGCGTATTCACAGAGGCGGCGACTAACAACGAAGGGAGAAGAGGGAGTGAGAAGAGGGAGCGTAGGAATGCGAATTGAGGCCGTACCCCACCACAAGCTAGGGCCAGGATCGGTGATAGTGAGCTGCGCAGAGGCGAGGATGACAGAGGCAATGGCAGCGAGGATGCGGCGACCGAACATGGCGATGGACGTTTGAAACGGTGAGGGACAAGGAAGGAGGTGCAAGAACGAGCGGCGGACCCGAGCAAATAAAGCGTGCTGGTTGTGAAAAGAGGTCGGCTGCTTTCGAATTCGATGCAGTCCACCGATTCATTCTCCGCTCGACCGCTCTATTCAAACCTGCCCGTGCGCCCAGTCTCAAGTGAAAGAAACGCCAGGTCGACTTGCCCGTGACGACCGCAAAGAAGCCATCCGACTGGACCCGCACAAAACGCCGTCCACCTCTCACCCAAGTCTGCTCGTCTACCGTAAATTGTGTCGTACTACATAAACACATTCGACGCGATAGCCTCTTGCCAAGATTTAAAAAAAAGAAACACTGCAGTGACACGACGTGCGCGCTTGCAACCGCCTTCACTTGTTTGCTGCTCTTCCCCTGAGTTTTCTCTCTGCCATGTCCTCGTTCTCCACCGTCAACACCTCAAAGGCATCCTGACTGCCCGCAAAAGAGCCAAAGAATGGTGTGGCTGGACTCAATGTCGATGGCGTACGGGATGAGTAGGTGAGCGCTGGGGAAACAACAGCAGGAGACTTCGGTCCTCCCTTGGCTGTCGGACCCTGCTCCACAAGTTGGGGAGACTTCTTGGTGTAGATACGCGGTGCAGGCAGCGAGCGGAAGCATGAGCTCTTGTCTTTTTCGGAGCAAGATCGTGCGTCACCACGCGAATGCATATAGGGGCGTTCAAGTTCATTGTTCTCTTGACACGGAATAGTGCTAGTATTGCTATTGTTGTTCAGACTGATAGGCGCTTGTAGCAAAGAAGGATGCGATTTGACTTCACCAGCCGGAATGGGCTGGTGATTACTAAACGAGGAAGGACAGGTGGTGTGATTTGGCGCTACACGTGGGTGATTGCCTCTTGGTCGTTTCCCAGGCCCCTCGTAATTCGGTGGCGGTGGAACTATATTGACGGCACGACTAGGTGGACGCACAAATACAGTACCTGTTGCGGAGGGTATACTGGGAGGACAGCCATCGACTGCTCCTTGAAACTCACGAAAAGTCGGCATGAAGCCACAGAGTGTGTGATTCATAGCGTGAAAGTCATCCTCCGATATCGAAGGCAGAGTATCGCAAGAAAGCATTGGCTTTCCAGCGGACTCCGATGCCTGGAGCGAATTGCGCGACGTGGAGTCGAAACCCTGAACGGTTGCATTCGCTTTTTTCATCAAGGACAGCGGCTCCGATACTAATGGGGATTGTGATAGTTGCGCCCGTAGTCGGAGACGTCGCGCGTGCGCTTCAAGAATGAGCTCCTCGGCGGGAGTAAAACCGTTGTGTGCTTGGGTATGACCCCTAGGTAATGTGGTGGGAGGTGGGTTGGGCGACAAGAGTGTGGCGCTTGCGAGGGCCCGAAGCTGGGCCTGCTGCGCCATGAGGTATTCGTTTTCGAGGGCCATGTTTCTCAGTGCACCATCCATCAATCCATTGTAGTCCATGTCATGTATCGATTGTAGCAGGGTGTCCGTCTCCGAGGGGTTTGGGAGATCTGATGCGGATAGCAGTGGCGACTCCCTGTATGCATGACATAGCTCAGAAGATAACGAACGCGATGTGGGAAGCATCCTGGAATCAGAGCTGGGGTTGAGAGCGGTCGGATTCTCCAAGCGCGAGTTGGCAAAGCGCTGAGGCTTAACCCCCACAACGTCGCAGACGCTTGCTTGAAATTCCTTGCCGCGGAGGTTGAGCAGGGCAGCCTGTGCGATAGTTAGCCGTGAAGGAGATTGATCCCCGCTTTGCAGCGTCCTTTCTGTACGCTATAAAGCTCCTTGAGCGAGAGCCATCTCAAGCATGCGCAGAAACACAAACTCTGAGTTCTCGTTGCTCAGCACTATCCGCAAAGCGTACAGAAATTCTGCAGCCGGAATCATGCAATCCGCATACCATCCTTCCGTGCAAACGTTCAATCATTTCCTCCGCTGCAGCACGACTTTCGAGACTTTGACACATGGTTTAGGTATTGACTAGATGCTAGAGATGTGGAGGCGTACCGAACAAAGGCAATGATTCGAGGTGGGTTACTCAATTTAGTCTTGAAGAAGCGACTACTTCTGATTTTGTAGGGTACCATCAAAGCCGCAAGACTCTGCGCAACCACGTGTTATCAAGTTGTGTTACCTTTGACGGTTCCATGAAACGCTACCTCCTCATCTACTGATAACGGGAGTCTATCGGTAGATTAGTAGTCGTACCATGGACAAGAAGACAATAATTCACCCTTCGATGTAAAGATTTGTCGAGGTAGCGTCCTTGAGTTTTTCCATACGGGACTTGAAGGTGTTGTCGTCTTGATCTTGATCGGTCGACTGGTTGGCATTGTGTTGAGCGTATTCAGTTCCGGGGATCCGGTGCACCTGCTGCGGCGAACGTTACAAATGTGGCGTGAAATCTGTATCGAACCCACCTTGGAAAACGAAGGATGAAGGTTACGGTACTTTCGAAGTCCTTCAATACACTTTTGAGCGGAATCCATATCACCGAACCTATTCACGTGTGCACACGTCTGGGTGAGCCACCAAGCGTGCAAAAATCCCGAGACGGTCTCACAGAACAAATCCATAACCACTATAACAAAACGACAGGTCAGTTCCATCATGACCACGACAATGTTCAAGAGACCAACGTAGGCTTCTCGCTCACGTGCCGAGTAAACGTCCGAACGCTTTTTATTTCACCAAATGGTCGAGCGAGAGTGAAGAGATCTTGTTCAGAGTAATGAGGAGGAAGGCCATTGATATAGACGTTCGGCGTCCGTTGGGAAGTGGTGGAAATCGATTCAGCCGAGGAAACCGTGGTCAACGTGCAATTAGAATCTATAGTGTCCGCGAAAAGGCGGTCACATGTCATCGCGGAGCTGGAGGCACCTGGAAAACTAAAAGAAGCTTGTACGATGGGGACATGTCATCCAAGCACCGTGGATAGAAGTGGGCAACCTACGTGTGATGGACTGTCTGGATTTCGTTGGAAAAGAAGCTTGGTCTACAATACCGAAATCGAGCGATCGAGACGAAACGTTGACGAGCTGATCGCACTGCAATGACGTTGCGGGGCCTGGAAGAATAAGACAAGGAGGACTACTATTAATTGAGATGGAAGGTGTAGACACGATTCGCGATGGGGAACTAGGCTGGACTTTTGACTGAATGGCAGACATGGATGTACTGGTACTGACGGAGCTGTGGGGAGAGGCTGAGGTGGGTGGTATAGGTGACGCGGGAAGCTGGCTAGATGACGATGGGGAAGTGGGTTGTGATCGTATGGCGTGTTCTGCAGAGCTGTCTAGACAGACGTGTGTGGGGGATTTAACGGCGCGAGTGCAAGGTTCGTCTAAAGTCGTTACGGGAGTTTGCGGCGGCGAGGAAGAGGAAGGGCACATGGTGGTGAATCGAGGACGCTCGAGTGGGAGAAAGCCGAGCCAAAGAAGCTTGAATCAGCGGCGTTGACGTAAACAGCTCGCTGGTACAGTTGTAAGGGGGGATCTGAAAAGAGGAAGTAGGTGGATGTGGGGGGAGAAGAAAAAAAAAGGAGGGTAGGGGGAGAAGGCGTGCACAGGAGAAGACGGGCTTCTTTATATCCTTTGGAGAGCGATGACGCACGGGCCCGCTCTGTTGGGGGAATGGGGGAAGCCCGGAAGGGATCGTCGGAGGCATGCTCGAAGGATTCCTCCGCCACCGTCGTGCCACAGCCCGCGCGAAGGGGAGACTCACCTGCCAAATGAAGCAGGTCTCCAAGTTCATTCCAAACTCCGATCCCAAATCAGGCAGTTGCCATCCTGCGCCGATGATCGCCGCGACGAGTGGTCCCGCGGAGAAAATCATTGTGCCAGCACGTGCATGCGAGCAGAGGCCAACGCTGCCGGTGTGGACGAGGGTCGGGTCCATTTGCGGAGTTTGAAATGGTACAGCAACTTCCAACGTCCGCCTGGCTGACATTCAAATTTGTCGTACACCAGGCCGCTCCATGTACCGGCCACGGCTGCGCGTACGCCTTCCGCTGTGTTTGGCCACGACCCCGTTCCTTGTGCTCTTCCTCTCCCCGTTGCATGTACCCACGTACTCCGCTCGACACGATCATCTGCCGAGATAGCATGTTCGTGTTTGCAATGTAGCTGACCACACGTGCACGTGATGGTGAGAACGGATACCACCCTCGGAGAGGAACGGACGAACGGACACACTAAATAACCTCAGGGACGAGCTTGAGCGCTCTGTCATCGCGCATCGGGCTGATCCAACGGTGGGGTGGAGCACACGCGACGACGGCGAACTCCCGCTTTCCACTACAGCATCATTACGAATCGAGCACTTATCGCCCTGAGTACTCTGCGTGCCACACTGTCCGTCAAGAAACAAGTCGATGCGTTGGACGAAAGAAAACATCAGGGCGGGATGGCCCACCGTCGATCCGTGATCCGCTCACACCTGGGTATTGTGAGGTTGGACCGTAGAGGGTGACACACTATACACAAGGAGACCTCAGTTTCATACATAATGCGTGACAGACGAATGCACTCTCCTAAACTAACCTCTATCTTGCCGGTACTGTTTATGTTTAGTCTATGAATGTGTGATGTGGCAGTGTCCATATGATGGACGCGGTTACGTAAGGAATGGTGAGGAGAGTGAAGAGAAGGGAATCAATAGAATAAGTGTCCAACACTTGGCACGTGCTCTACATCGCGCCTTGGATGCGTCGTACTCGTCCGTCGATCGCCCGTCCTGTCGTTCCCTCGAGTACGCAAACGACGGGGGTGATCGTACGGGGCGTGTGTGCAAGAGTGCCCGCACCCATACCGTTCTGCATCGTCCCTCTCGCCATAGAGCCTGAATACGATGTCACACACGTGGCCGTGGATATTGATGTCGGACTGGGCGATGGTCTCTTCTTTCGGGCAGGGTTCTGTGGGTGGCTTTGGGACGGAAGACGCTCGAAGACGCTTGTCGTGACGAGGGGATGAACGAGCGAGTGCCGGTGATGTTCAGCGATCCCTATCAGACGGTACCGATCGGAACCAGAAATGATTTCTGGGCTGCGGATAGCCCAGCTATCGTACGAGGGGTCGTGCGTACCCCGCAAACAGACAAGTGTGTCGGATCTCCCTGACCACTTCGTTCATGCCCGTCCGAGCGTTTGCCTCGTCCCGACACACGACGTCGGACGGTCAGGACGAACCGTTCCAGCCACAAAACGACATTGCTACGTGTCTGTACGCTGATTACAACGATCGTCCCCTATTCCCCATCGCCACGCTTAGACAGTACCAGACCTGACGATCCTGACCTGCTCGCTGGTCCTTCCGCTTTGGGACCCAACTCGCTCGACCGCCTGGACGACATCGTACCCATCAATGACTTCGCCTGCGCGCGCGTTCAGCTCCATGTGCACATCGACCCCTGCACGACAAGGACGTACCGAACACGACGTGTTTTCCGTCGAGCCAACCCGTGGTGACAGTGGTGACAAAGAACTGGGAGCCATTGGTGTTCTTCCCGGCGTTGGCCATCGAGAGCAACCCGGGCTTGCTGTGCTTCAGCGTAAAGTTTTCGTCTACACACCTCCACGTTCAGATCGCCCGACAAAGACCCGCTGGAAGAAAGCGAGGGGAAGGCGAGAGACACGCACCGGCAAACTTTTCGCCATAGATCGATTTACCGCCCGTGCCGTCACCACGGGTAAAGTCGCCGCCCTGAAGCATGAACTGGGGAATGACACGGTGGAACGTGGATCCCTGGTACCCAAACCCATTCTGGCCCGTGGCGAGCTCGCGAAAGTTCTTTGCCGTCCTTGGCACGACGTCGTCGTAGAGCCTGAACACGATGCGGCCAACATCTTCGCCGCCGATTTGGACATCGAACTAGAGGACGATCAGCGTGCGATCTGAAGAGATCGGGCGAACGGGGACGCTCACAAATACGTCTGCCATGGTGGATCGAGAGAGAGGAAGAGAGAGAGGGCGAGATGGCCAAACACAGCGGGCCTGTGTATTTAACAGGAGGCCCCTCGGACGATGCCGATCTCGATCTCAGGATCATGCTGCCCTCGAATCAGGTGGCGCAGAGTGGAGACGGAAAAAACGGGGTGTCTTCAGAGGGAAAAAACGTGCGCGTAAAACAAATGTGAGGGAGAGACGAGGAATGTGCTTCGCTCGACTGGACCGCGACAGACGCAGCCATCGTCCCCTCCGACTGTTTCAGACAACATCAGACCGCATCCTGGGACGTACACCCCGTATCGATCCGTGACCCATCCGATGGACAGCTGGCCGTATGGCAGTGCGGACCAGTCCAGCGCCCACCGTGTCTGTCTCCCGCTAAACTATCACACATCGTGGCACCATGTACAGTGCATGCATGGCCGACTCAGCATCATCTCTCTGGATTTCAACCGGGGGACAATCACGCTAGCACATGTGCAACGCAACACACGACACCACCCACACGGCACCGGGCTCACACCCGCAACTCGACGACACAGCCAAGCACCTTTCTCGTGCGAGTCTCCTGCTAGACGACGCACGACGTCAGCACCACCCCCGCCACCTCGAGTGCGACACTGACCGCTTTCATCCTCGCCCGGGTCGCGGGATAGCGCCTGCAGACCGCGTCCACGTCCATCTTCGCGACGTGCTCCTCGTCCTCGTTCACGAGCGTCACATCAGAGTCCATCACGCGAATCGCGTCCTCTTCCTCCTCTCTCTCGGCACGGGCATGTTTCGCGGGTCCTCTGGGAGATGGGCCGACCCCGCTCACCATCGGTGGAGGGAGGTACGTGATGACGCGCTGCCTCGCTTTGGGCGCCCGTGTCGGTGTCCGCGGTGCGAGACCGAGAAGCGGGAGACGGAAACCGCCAGACTGCTTCATTCCGTCCGACCTCCCCACGCGCTTGGCCAAGGTGGCTCCCCCGCGCTTCGGTCCTGCCAACGTCGACCACTCGCTATCTGGATCGTCGTCCTTGCCAAAGGCGTAGGCAGCAGGAACATGCCGGGGTGCGGATCCAGCAGGCAGTCCCGGTTCTGGGCGTCGTGACACAGCCGCCCGTGGCGCTTTGCGTTGTGGTTCGGGCGAGTCCAGGTGGCTGCGCTTCAGTTGCCGGGCAGAGGGGGACCCATGGATCCCTTTGTCGAGTGCACCCAACAGCCAGCTCGCTGCCGTGCCCTCACCCGTCCAAGGGATACTCGAGGGGACCGTCCGCGGACCGGTTTTCAGTGCACACGGGCCGGACGCGTACGGTGGTGACGACGGGCTCGCGACATGCGCTACGAGACAAAGAGCACCTCGGTGCACTTACCAGGTACCGCGGTGAGAGTGTCTTACCTGAGCCGGGGGACCTGCCACGAAACACGGGGCGGTCTCTCACGACAGGATGGCCGAGTTGAGGAGCACTCTGAGGTGCGACTGGGCACGCTGGGGATGGCCGGGCGGCTTGATGTGTGCCAGATGTCCGTCTGGACCTGAACGGAGGGAGAGCAGGGACGCCGGGTTGAGTGACGCCGTGAGCGAGGGTGGATATATGCGCGCCTGTTGCCTTTCCGAGTTCTTCTCCTGCACAAAGTGAGGCTCCGATCTGCAGTGCGTGAGGGTACGAGGGGGGATCCAAGCGTGTCGTACGTTGTGCACACGCCCGACGCTGTGCAAGAGCAGTGTGCTTGGTGTGCTCGCGACCTCGACGTGGCCCCTTTGCTGGCGGGACAGCACACGCCGTGGTGCTGGACACGCCAACACCAGGAACAGCAACAGAATTGATCCCCATACTGCCGACGTTGCTCACGACCGGCTGGACCCTTTGTGGGTCCTGTTGGGCCTGTGTCTTGAATGCGTCGACAACGGGCTTGGGCTGGGGTCTTGGGGGTGGCCGGGTCGACCCTGGTGTCTGCGACAGGGCTGGCTTTGTATACGAGGGGCGGGACACGGCGTTTATCCGAGCGATGCTCCAGGGGTTGGGACGGTAATCCACGGCTTCGTGTCTGCTGGAGAGGTCCATTTGCACCTCGCGGGTGGTGTCGGCGTCGACGTCGGACGCGCACCCCGAGCCCGAGTCTGGATCGGATGGATGTGCGGGGCGTGCTCTGTAACCAAAGGACCACATGGCGGACGTCGTAGGCGGCTTGTGCACCGTCGCCATGGACAACCGAGGAGGGTCCCGGTGACGGTACACGACTGGTATTTGGCGGGGGCCTTTGGGCCAAACAACCGCCCGGCGGGTGCACCGCGACAACCCGGTCGCTCCTTATCGCACCCCGCTTGGCGCTGCGCTGTTTGAGCGGGAGCCGCCTTACTACATCTAAGCCCACCGTCTGACAGCATCTGTCGCAGCGTGGCCGCGCGAGTGATGAGCCCGAAATGAACTTTGCGTAATGTGCTAGGGTTGCGAAAAATGCCTTGGCGGCGTTCGAGAGGTATTTGAGGAACGACGGGTGCGGGCGAGTCGTCCGTCGAGCCAGCCGTGCCCGTCTTTCAAACACCACGATGTGGAGTGGAGGCTGGCGCTCTCGTTTCCACGCGCGCTCGCCATCGAGCACCCCGCTCCTTGCGCAGGGCCCGGTCAGCATCGCGACGAGCCTCGATCCAACACCAGAGGAGGGCGGCGGCGACGTTTCAAACATCTCTCCGAGTCCCGAGGCAACAAAAGAGAGTCAGATCCTCATGTCGACCACCCCCGGTACTGCTGGCTCAGTCGGGCGGGCGACACTCTCACCCCCCCCAGCCACACTCAAATCCCCCCCTCTAGTAGAGGCTCGCGACGTCGAGTCGCATGTTTTATCGAGCATGAGAAGCACCCGGGGCTACTTGGCAGAGGAACTCGACGCGGCGCAGGCTTCTGCGGCGTTGACGGTGTACTGTTTTATGACTGGCTTCATGTGCGTCCTTTGATCTCGCTTCGAAGAGAGCCGCTCTTTCGCTCACATGGGGTCCGCTCAGCGATGCAATGAGCTTCTCTGCAGTGTACGTTTGGTGTGCCTTCCAGACCGGCAACTCTGTACAGGTGCGTCTCTGTTCCATTCTGTCCCCTCCTGATTCACTGAGCTCCCTGTAGCTTTCAATCGCCCTGACGCGACTCTTCAACGGCACACACGACGAGTCCTTCCACATCGCCGACCAACAAGCACTCTGTTCCCTCATCTCTTTTATCCTAGGCGCACTCGTCGGGCGTCTCGGAGATAAGCTCGGGTGCAAGACGCGCCTGTGGATGATGCTCGGCACGTTCATTCAAACGCTCTTCACCATGATCGCGGCCATCCTCATCTGGAAGAGTCACTCGGGCAGCGTAGCGAGTGCGCGTGGTGAGCCGGCCTGGACCGATGCCCTCTCCTTTGTCGCACTCGGGTTCATCAGTGCGAGTATGGGTCTGCAAGGTATCATGGGCAAACGGCTCAACACCCAATTCACCACCACCGGTGCGTTGACGTCTTCCCGCATCCGCCACCACGGAACTGACGTCCAGTGTTCTTTTTTGTGACAGTCGTCCTCACAACGACCTGGTGTGAGCTCATGGCGGAGCCCAAGCTGTTCAGCCTCCGTCTCTGGCCTTCCCGCGACCACAAAGTCATGGCGATCTTGTTTCTCTTCTTGGGCGGGCTCGCTGGGAGTGCATTGCTGGACAAGATTGGCGATGCGGCGACGCTCGGTATCGCAACGGCCGTCCGTTTCGTGCTCACGTTCGGGTGGCTCCTTGTTCCCGCCAAGCAAGTGAAGACGTGAGTGCGCGACGTGTATATGACATGTCCATCGCCTCGCTCCGCCCAAGTGCGTTGTGGTTATACTTTTTTAAAAACAAGAGGACACGCAGACGGCACGTATATACACGGTCGGCGTGTGGTTCGTCGTAACGAACGGCAAGCGGAGGGAGGGGACAGACGGCGTAATGCCGTGTCACATCTTGTTGGATCATGGATCAGTACCAGTGCAGATACGCCATAGGGCACCCCTTCTTGGGTTAGACATGTCTGTTTTACGTGCAATTTCATACACGATGCGTTTGGACGATGCTTTGATGGCCGCCGACGAAACGCTCCAGAAGGACGGGGCTGCGGCGGAAGACGGGCTCTTTGGAGGGTTCTGGGGTGGGTACGCATATCCCGGTGCACCATCAGCTAGCATGTCAGCAGGAGAACGTCCAAACAACGTACTGGCAGTCGGCACAGCGCATGGACGACAGATCACCGAGCGCGAGGCCAGGACCCTCACCGCACGCTCACCACCTGGGTACAGTCAGTAGACAACAGCGGGTCTGTCGAACGCTGCGACCACCACAAGGGCCCGCCATCACTGGAAGCGTGTAACGCGCACCGCTCATCTGCACATCTCGTCCGCACAGCTGCCCACGATGTGCGGACAAGTTGTGCAGGGGAGTGGATGCGCGGGTGCGTTGGTGCCATGTCGTCCGCTGGCACACGTACTGTTGTCCGTCATACATCCACATCTCTCCCTGTTCAACGTCGTCCGCGAACACGTACAGAACGCCCAACGGCCCATCTCGCGCTGTCCGTCACGCCTCGAAAAACAGGCCGCTGGGCAATGGCCAGCAGTTCGGCGTTCACATCCCAGGGGTGTCTAGGAGGGCGATGCCTTGCGATCACGTCTCTGGACCCTTGCTCCCGGTGAACGCACGGCATCATGGTGGCCTCTGACAGCGTCGAGTTGTGTGTAGATGTAGCGAGTCACCGGCGTCCCTGACCGTCATGCGCTTCGCCCTGCCGCAACACGCTACCGGTGCGTGATGAGCATGTGTGTCGTTTGGGAGAAACGAACAGAGGGATGATGGCCGGGTCGCATTTTCGTTGGGTCATGCGTCCAATAGGTCACGTGACATGCGACGTGGGGAATTGCGGTTGACATCGTACATGATTGATCTACCGACCTTTCGCTTGCACCAGATCAGATTCCACGCGATGCTCAGGCTTGCGAAACGAGGAACGAGTGACAACGCGCTGTTGCCCAGCGGTCACTCGGCAGCAGTGCAATATCACTTTCCAAACAACCAACTCAACAAACCCTTTCTACCCTGCGTCTCTGCCACGTCGCCCATATACGTGACACGAATGGACCCATGCACTCCGTTTATGTCCACTTGGTCCCCTTGCCATTCGTCTTCCCCAAGCAAGTGGAAATCGCCGACAAAGAACCGCTGCGTGGCGTCCTGTGGGCTCAGTTGGGTCGCGTTCTCGATGATCGCATCGCCGACAGAGATATTCCCGTGACGTGTCGAAAGGGACAATAACCCCTGAAAGGAACGCGGCAGAGACAGTTGAATCGCACCATGGGTGGCGCTCGCTGTCAGCGAGAACGGGCCCGCACCGTCGAGTGTTTGCTGGCCGCAAAACGCCACGCTCGTCAGCAAATCGAGCCACGTCTCAACCAAAGGACACACCACTTGGGCACGGATAGATCCGTGGTCGGAGGCGAGCACGATGCGCGTGCGTCGAGGCTCGTCTCTGCTAATGACACCGTCGTCTCTCGTAGGACTGAGCAGCCATATGTTGGCGTGCACGGCAGACTGCGACGTCAGACACAGATTCTTCCGATCGTTTTCCGTTTCGCCCTCGCACAAAGGAGGTAGCATGGAAGATGGGATGCGTATGGAAGGATCAATGACGAATTCGCCTCGGATGCTGGTGTGTTCATGGGAAAGAGTGAGGAAGTTGGTCGGCTTGGTCTTGAAGGTGTGAGGGCGCGAGGGGGGGATGCCTTGGCTGGCCGCCGGGTCTGCTTGAGGGGAATACGACGGGGGGGGCTGTCATAGCGCCATGTTTAATGGGTGCCCATCCGACGTGGATCATGTTGCGCCTACCTCCTGGGAATGCGTGTCCCCTCGGTTCGCTGCATTCTTCGCGTCTGATGGCCGATTGGAGGGTTGGTCGTCAGGGATGACAGTCATGGTACAGTGTGTTGCGTTTAAGATGCACCGGAGCGAGAGCGGTGGGTGTCCAACATCTCCTTTGGGTGACCACTGCGGACGAGCTATGCTGATTGGGAGCACTGCCACGGTATGCTACCGTTCGACGCTTGTCACTGCCCCCACAGTACGGCCACTGGCGAGCAAGCTTCGCTTCGTTGTGTGCAAGAACGTGTACAGCAAGGGGAGGAGAGACCTGCGAGTGCTGCCTTCCCTGGACGTCCTTGTGCTGCAGAGACCCCACGTGTCGCGGGCAATTACGGCCATGGATCCACAGGTATAAGAAGAGTGGGAACCCGATGGCGCTGGCGATAAGCTCCTTCCCCCCTCTCCCATGAACATCGCTGGCCCCTCTGGACGACGCCTCGCACCGAGGGGGAGAGTCGAAAGTACTTACGAGGAGGATCTGCTCGGGCTCTTGGACCACCTCAGTCTCGAGGAAATGGACGAGATGCAGACGTTTTTCATGCGCAGAGCTGACGCTGGCAATCCGTTGTCGGATCACGATGTCGCTATGCACGATTTGCTGCAGCAGGCGCGCGCACTGGCTGTTGCTAGTCAGGATAGGTTGCTGGCACAGCGAATCGCTGCGGGTGAGGATGTCGGTGTCGCCCAGGGGCCGGTGCAGACGCCTGTTGCCGTTCCTCGGCAGAATGATAACAGGCGAGTGGTTCCA
>JBBPJW010000386.1:0-32752 GCA_038088935.1 Pulveroboletus aff. viridisquamosus
TCCATTCCCATCCCTTATCCGCGAGGCCACTGCCTCATCCCTTCATATCCGATCCATGCCTACTCCTCCTCTATTTAATATGCTGAGTCACTGAGCACCTTATGCTATTGGTTTACATAGATAGCACACTGTAGGGTAGGCTTCCTGTAGTTGGTCTGTGCACCAACCCTGGCAATATATAAGCAGGTGGCTCAAGGCTGAGGTTTCCTCAGTCTTGACCTCTTGTGACCTGAGCTAGTTATACAGGCTGATCTCTCAGACCTGCTGGCGACTATGGTTTATACACAGGGCCTCTCGATTCATCCTTTCCCTCTCACTGCCTAGTTCGAGGCCACTAGGATAAAAGCCTCATAGAAGATCTGTCAAGGAAAGTCTAGAGAGTCAGCGTTCCCCAAGGACGGAGTTTGGAGTTCGAGCGTGGGAGAGTATCCCACAACATTTATATAGGCTATAGATGTGTGCACAGATCATATAGGTCTGGCCTACCCTAAACTATGGTACAATAAGCAGCCCAATAACAGAAAGAAAGTGGGACCTAGAAATATATGAGGCAATAGTAAGAAAGTAATGTTATAGCCCAGATCAGGCTAGACCTATGACTAAGTGAAAGTGTGAAATGTGAAGTTGTAAATGAGTAAAATGGTAAGGGTACCACAGTCATGTGATGTAACAATGTGAAGAGTTAGAAAGAAAAGGAAAAAGATAGTAAAAATAAAATAAAAATAAAAAGAGCATTATAAAAACCTTTGGCTTTATATTATTTCAAACTTCTGCCACTGTTATATCCCAGACTTTAGATTTGATTCTGTCCCAGCTTAAAATTGATACTTACATCCTAGTACTTACTAGTAAGCTATTCTAGCTCCCCAATTCCCCTTTATGCAACTCTGGCCCTCTACTATTGCTTCATTTTACTCCAGTTACACTTATGCTTCTTTTTCCCAGTTATCAGTACAAGCTCCTCTGGCTCTCTGTCCCTTTTCTGACTTGACTCCAACTCTAGTTTGTTTCTGTTCTTAGTTACTTAGTACATCTTAGTTCTTACTTTGTTCTTCTCCAAACTACTCTATTATAACTCCATATTAAAATGGCTGCTAGCCATCCTGTTCTCATGTCTCAATGTCAAACTGGTGGACACAATCTACAAGCTGTGGTTTGAACTAGACCCACAAAGAACTAGGCAAAAGAAATAGTAGAAGAGTCAAGTGCCTTGTATAAAACTGTAAAGCTCAAGTGTACAAGACTGGGAAATTCCAGCTTGTGCCAGCTCTTTATATATGATACAAAAGTGTGCATGGACCATGTACTGGCCACCTGCCCTAAACTATGCTACAGTAAGCCCACCAATGGGAGTAAAGAAGTGAATACCTTAGCAGTACCTTATGGTAACTGCCAGGCAATCATGTCATGGTCTAGGCCCATCTAGAATGTAAAATGTGAAGATGTGAAAGGGTAAAAGAGTGAAATGGTAAGGGTTACTATGGTCACATGATATGACATGTGAAAAGTCAAAGTAAAATTATGAAGTGGGTAAAAATGAAGAAAAAGTGAAAATAAAATTATAACACATATTATGTTTGACTTATTTTCTATTTCTGTTTCTTGTTTTTCCTTGCCTCTTCCTGCCATCTTTTAGTTTTAGTCTGACATAACTTAATACTATCATTTCTGACATCTCTATTTATTTTCAAGATACTTTGATATCTGCTCTCACTTTTGAAATAATCCTATTACACTAGGCCTGGGTAGGGTTAGGCATAGATATCAGAAGAGGAAACTACAAGGGGGTGAGCTTGACAAAGGGTCAGCTCATGAACAAGGAATGATGTGACAGAAGAACAACACTGGAGGGTACTTAGATAAAGGGTTGAGCTATAATAGGAATGCTGACCTGCAGAGTATAATCAATGACTTGGCATTGATGGAGTTCAAGGGGTTCCCTCTTGTGCACTGATGCATGAACTAAGAAGAGATGGATTACCAGGAGACCATAGAGGGCTCAAGGTAGCAAGAAGTGCTTAGTACAAGAGTAGGAGCAACCAGAGATAGAGATAGAGGTAAAAAGTAGCATAAGGAGAAGGGAGATGAAGTACACTACTTTATAGTACAAGAAATAAGGTTCAGACTTAGTTGGATAAGTCATAGGGATAATAAGTGCTAAGTAATTAATCTGTGTGAAAATAGATGGAACATGGAAGAAGCAGTCTGCTTGTAATATGGGATAATTCATGTGAAGAAAGTGGATCATGAGTAATGGCAGCTAAGTCAAGGAATGTTCTGGAATGAAAGAAGGGGAAGGTTCCAGAATGCAAACAAGAAAGCATCCAAAACACACAAAGATGAAGCTAAGGTGAAGAAAGGAAAAAGAGATAGGGGAATTGTAATATTACTTCCTTTATATGTCTGATGTTCCAATTAGACACTTAGTTATAGGCCACTGGGGAGCCTGTAATGTTTGCCTAGCTGATATTGTTAATGACATCATCCTTATTGTTGGTGTGATAAGAAGGTGGTGGGGGTGAGTGAGCTGTGGGAGTGTAATGGTATAACCCACACAAATGGCAAGAGAAGCATAAAGAGCATGAGGACTAGGTAGATAATAAGGAGAATGAGGTGGAGGGCTAAGGGTAAGGTTGGTGAAGAGGGCAGCAAGATTGATTATGGCCCAGCTGCCAATGAAGGCAGATGGGATACTGGTAGAAAGGGCATTGGACCCATTGATGGCCCAATTTGTGACATTAAAAATACCCATTTTGATAGTAAGGATGACTAGGGGGTAGATGGGCTCTGCCATCATGGCCAGTCCACCATGCCTTAGTTTGGGCAATATGGTCAAGTTCTGCTAGGGTAAGTGGAGATAAGGACATGGATAGTATAGTGGGATATATAGGGAGAAGATGCTGTCAAGCAGCAGATAACTCTTGTTCAAAGCAGTTGAGATTAACAAGGAACTCCCTGAACTCTAGTTAATAAGCAAGGTCATTCAAGATGAAGAATGACTGGCAATAGATCATCTTGAGACCTTGGAAAACAGTGTCTATGTAGACATCAGTGGTACAGTGAAGTAGTTGAGTGATTAGGGACATTTTCTTAATTTGATGGTAGAGCTGGTAAAGGGCTCAGAGAAGAAAGTAAATATCTAGGTAAGAACTGATGGTAACCAAGAGACAAGAGTCAAAGACAAAGGACCAGAGTCCTATGCAGTATACATCATTGTGGTCTCCTGGGCAGAGAGCATAGGCAGTGAGGGGGAGGTTAACCACAGTAATAGGGCATGAAGTGGCTTTGTGAGTGGTGGATGGTGGAATAGAGATGGCAATGGGAGAGGACAGTGTGTTGGCTAGATGAATAGGGGCTGGGAACAACACAATGGGGATGGAAGCAGTTTTCTTGATGGGGAAACCATTTACTAGTGAAGTGGCAGGTAAAAAGAATAGGGACAAGTTAGCTGAAATTATAATGGTTTG
Source organism: Pulveroboletus aff. viridisquamosus (assembly GCA_038088935.1). Taxonomy (NCBI): domain Eukaryota; kingdom Fungi; phylum Basidiomycota; class Agaricomycetes; order Boletales; family Boletaceae; genus Pulveroboletus; species Pulveroboletus aff. viridisquamosus. The sequence continues at coordinate 3,468 of JBBPJW010000386.1, forward strand.
CAAGAAGAGAGAGTGGGCATGCATGGGGAAGATTGCATTGAGAGTTTCTTGAATAGATAAGGATAGAATATCAGAGGCAGGGAACAAGGTGACATTGGTGTTAAAAGACATGGTTAATTGCAAGCAGGGCAAGGCTTGGGTTTCTTGGTGCAAGTGATACAAGGGAAAGAGGTAATGGGGGGTGTTTTAAGGGAGTGCTGCTTTTTATAGGTGGTCAGGAGCTTGGAAGCATTACTGAGGTTGAACTCAGCTTCCCATGAGTCTTCTTTTACTAAGTAACTTTTCCATCAGATCAGAAAGGAGTAGGAAGAAGATGAGCCATAATTGTTGTGGGTACTCTGCCTGCTTTGCCTGGATACTTGAACTTCCTTGATGGATGCTCCTATGCTATCCTGGGAAACTGGTGAGGCTTTTGACTAGTGGCCCCTAACTAGGTGAATGAAAGAAAGGCTGAGACCACTTCTCTTGTATAAACCAGAAGCCAGCAACACAAGAAGAAACTAGCCTGTATAACCAGCTAAGAGGTCAAGAGAGCAAGACTGGGAAAATCCCAGCTTGCACCCTCTGCCTTATATATTGCCAGTGCATGCACACAGACCAAGTACAGGAGGCCTACCCTAGACTGTACTATCTATGGACACCAATAGTATAATTGGCTCTATTATAAAGGAAAGAAGAAAGCATGGAGCAGATATGAAGGAGTGAGGCAGTGGCCTCATGAATCAAGGGATTGGAATGGAAGAGAAGCCACACCATGAGGATGTGAAAGAATGGAAGAGAAGTGCACTGGTTCTCAGATATGAAAGAGGTATGGCCACTATAAGGTCAAGAAGATTTAATCTGGATCTCTGCCACAGATGCAGATTCTAATCTAGATCCTGAGATCAGATATTATCAGGGACTGTATCTGGATCTCATTTGAGATCTGCCACATCATGTAACTGATACCTGGTGCAGGGAAAATACTCTAATATATAGGACTTAGCTTTAGCCTAGGGTTATTCTTATAAGGGTACTTATTTACAAGATCACATGCTCCTGGTCACATGACTATGCAACCATTCACATCATGTGCTCAACAGTTCCCACAGTCACATGCTTGAGACTGTTGTGTTTGCTAGTCATGTAACAAAAATGTTTTAATATCTGCTCAACTTTATATTCTTCTTGACCTTCTGTAAGGTCTGAGGGTGGAAGTTTTTCCCATGTATGTTATTTTTGCAATAGGGCAATAGCAATGACACATGAAAGACCAGATAGATCTTTCAGGTTGTAGAGAGGTGAAGTCTATAGGTCATAGAAAAGAGTATTTTGGTGATTATAAAGGAACCTTCCCTTTTTGGTGCAAATTTGGAGTTTGTGATTGAACATTTCAGGTTCCTGGCTTCTAGCCAGACTTTTACCCCTTTGGTGAAGGGAATGAACTTGGAATGGATACAAAATGCCATTACCTAATATGCAAGATCATGGGCTATAAGGGCTTTATTCCTGGCTGTGGTCAAATGTTTTAGCCTGTCAGCAATGGCAGGCATCAAGGTTTTGTTATATACTGCAAGCTTGCAGTGCTAAATGCTCAGATAAGGGACAAGAATAGCTTTAGATTAAATATGAGTAGTATACAAGTGCTCAAAGCTGGAAGCTGAGAGCCATCTATGCTACAGTTTATATAGTACAAGACTGTGTGCATGGACCAGGTCCCTGATGGGAACTTTCTTATACATGCAGCATGGGAATCAAAAAAAAGAGAAGTATCAGTAAAAACCATTAAGAGTCTTTGCCTCTGAAATGAAAGAGAAGAAGTGGAGATTAACAAAAGATGGAAATAAAAAAGAAGATTCAGAATGCAAGACATGAGGCTAGCCCTATGCCCTAGGTCAAGTGACCCATCACATGCCCTGATAAGATAAAATATTAGATAATCATGTGGTGAAGATAAGATAAGGTCACATGATCAATAAAAAGAAAAAATATGCCATAATAGGTTTTAGAGATTACCAAGGAAAGGGCATAGGGTTCATAGCCCATGAGAAGGTAAAAGGGTGATTGATTGGTTATAGAGTAGGGGCAGCAGTTATATGCAAATTCAGCATGAAAGATGTTTTCTGCCCACTTGGACAGGTTGGCTCTGCAGAAGATGTGGAGGTACATTTCTATTTCTTGGTTAACACATTTAGTCTCTTCATCAGACTGAGGGTGATATGTAGTAGATAGGGACAAGTCATAGTTGAGGAGTTTTTCAAGCTTCTTGATGAAGGCAGAGACAAACTGTGGGCCTTGATTAAAGATGATTTTATTGTACAAACTGAAGTATTTGTAGACTTTCTCAAAAAAAAGCATGGCTATTTCTTTGACAGTGGCAATTTTCTTGGTAGGAATAAGAACTACCCCCTTAGTAATCCCATGGTTAACCATGACCAACAGGGAATTGAAGTTATTGGAATGAAGAAGATTGGTGATCAGATTACAAGAGATCTGCTGAAAGGGGTAGAGAGCCTGCAAGGGAATGAAGTGAAGAGCAGGTATGGAGGAATAAGTGTTGACCTTGTAATATTGACAGACAGTGCAACCATTAATGTACTTGTGAACATAGGTGGCAAGACCAGGCCACCAGAATTCTTGTTGGACCAACATCCAGATCTTAAAATAGCCCAGATGTCCAGTGGTTTTATGATTGTGGCAGTGGTGAAGGATAGAGTGATGAAGGGTTTTGTCTGGGGAAACATACACATAGTCATGGTATATAAGCAGAGTATCACAGAGCTTCCAGTCACAAAAGTGGGACTGTAAGCCATTTTACATGGAACTTGTTATGGTGCAAGCCTAACACGATGGTCACACGTGACCATGGGAACCTTAGAGCATGTGATGCGCTGGTCATGTGATCAGTTGCACGTGATCGTGCGAATGAGTATCCTTACAAGGCAAGCCCTAGGCTAGGGTTAGTAGTCTTATACGAGTATTCCCCAGCACTAAGATATAGGTCACATGATATGGCTGGATCCCTGATGGGATCTTAGATCAGTACCCAATGATATCTCTATGGAGATTAGGATCTGCATCTGTGGCAGAGATCTAGATAGATCTCCTCAGCCTCAAGGTTACCATGTCTCTTTCATAGATCTGGATCTGGTGCTTCCTTTCCATTTTCCCATATCCTCATGATGTGGCATATCTCTTCTCCATCCCTTAGTCGTGAGGCCACTGCCTCACTCTTCATATCCGCTCCATGCTTTCCCCTCACTATCTAATACTTAGTTATGAGCCCCTTTAGCTATTGGTGCTCCATAGATAGCTCCCTTAGGGTAGGTCTCCTGTAGCTGGTCCGTGCACTGTTGCCAGCAATATATAAGCAGGAGATGTCAAGGCTGGGTTCTCCACTCTTGACCTCTTGTGACTTAGGCTAAGGTCCTAGCTCAATCTAAGGGCCAACCCCTAGTGGGGTTCCCCCTCAGCTCTCATCTGCTACTTGGTCAGGTTTATACACAAGGCCTCATTACAGACTCATCCTTTCCCTTTGCCTAGTTAGGGGCCACTAGTCAAAAGCCTCATAGAGATAGGAAAGTCCAGAGACATTGGCGTTTTTCAAGGTGTCAGTGAAGATTCAAGGACTGTGGGGAGTTTCCCACAACAGAACTGTCCCATTTCTGGAGAATGAAAAGATAGAGAAGGTTATTCACTCAATATTTGTGGATGTAAGTATAAAGGGTGGCATCAATAATGTGGCAGAAGATGGTCTCAGGAAGTAGAGTGACTTTTGAGTTGTTAGCAGAGTAATCCAGGCAAAAATCTGAATGGCAAGAAAGGGCATTAGACCTAGTGAGGTTTTAGCAACATATTGGAGCTGAATGTCAAAGTCAGTGAGGTTAAGAAGCCAATGAGCTTGTTAGTGATTGAGTGTCTAAGGGGCATGAAAATAAGTAAGGTTTTTATAATTAGTAAAGATCTGAACTAAGTGGAAAGAGCCCTGGAGATATTATCTCCAGGTTTTCAGGGCACAGATAATTGCAAGGAGTTCATGATCATAAATGTCATAGTTTCTCTTAGCAGGGGAGAAGGTCTGTGAGAGGTAGGAGCAAGGGTACCAGTTGAAATGGTTACTACTGTTCTGCCTTGATACTTAGATCTTCCTTGGTGGATGCTCCTATTCTATTCTTGATAACTGCTGAGGCTTTTGGTCTAGTGGCCCTGAACTAGGAAATAAGGGAAAGTATGAGACCTGGGCCCTTGTATAAACCAGGAAGCCAGATAGCAAATGAGAGCAGAGGTGGGATCCTTCTTGAATCAAGACCTTAGATCAATTCTGTAGATCTAGCCTAGAGGTCAGGAGAGCAAGACTGGGTTTCCCCAGCTTGCACCCCCTGCCTTATTTATTGTCTGTAAGTGTGCACAGACCATGTATAGGGAGCCTACTCTAATGTATGCTATCTGTGGTCACCAATAGCTAAAGTAGCTTTAGCCTCTAAATAGATATATAAGCATGGGGCAGCAATGAGGAGTGAGGCAGTGGCCTCATGGATCTAGGGATGGGAATAGAAGAGAAGCCACACCATGAGAATGTGGGAGGAATGGAAGATACTGGTACCAATCTATAAAATGGGCATGGCCATCATAAGGCCAAGGAGATCCAATCTGGATCTCTGCCACAGATCAGATGTTATCTGAAGATTTGGATCTCATCTGAGATCTGCCATATCATGTGACTGATACCTGGTGTCAGGGGAATACTCTGATATAAGAACTTAGCCTTAGCCTAGGGTTATTCTTTTAAGGTAACTCATTCACACAATTACATGCTCCTGGTCACATGACTATGCAACCATTCGCATCACATGCTCTACAGTTCTCACAGTCACATGCTGTGAACCATTATGTTCAGTAAGACTGTAACACCAGTCTCTGTTGGTGTCAGTTTGAAGAAGAATACTGCTAGATGCATATGCAAAGGTATCTATGGCAATAGTGAATGTTATGTGCTCAGCAAATACTGACAGTTTACTTGTGTGACCATAGGACTTGCCTGCCTTATAAGGATAAACTTTAGGCTTAGGTTTGGTTTATTATATCAGAGTATTCCCTGCTCATGGGTTAATCACATGATGTGGCAGATCTCAGATGAGATCTTAGATTGATACTGATGACATTCAATCTCAAGGATCTAAATGAGGATCTGATCTGTGGCAGAGATCTAAATAGATCTCCTCAGCCTTATGGTTGCCATGCCTAATTCATATTCATTGACTCTGAGCATCTTCTATTCTCCCACATCCTCATGGTTGTGGTTCTCTTTTTATTTCCTTAATTTATAAGGCCACTGCCTCACTCCTGACTCATACATCCTATGCCCCATTTCCTATTTAAGAAGGTATGAGAGGTTACTGCTATTAACTACATAGATAGTAGGTTACTTATCCTGTGTATGAGGCTATGTCTCCTGGCAATATATATATAGGATGGGGAAGACCTGGAGTCTCTCCAGTCTTGATCACTTGTATCATTCTCCTCTTACTTGGGCTCTGCAGTGTGAAGTTAACCTGAGTATTAGTTCCTTTTTCTTGCCACCTCTTCCTTTCAAGATTCACAAGTTTAGTTCAGGGCTCTAGTTTTAAAAGCCCTCTTGTCATTGTTATTTGCCTGTTACTTACCAGTTGTTGTGTAGTATTTGAATTGAACTCTTGGGGTGCATAATAGTGAAGGGCCAGAAAAGATTAGGAAGTTGGAGGACTGGCTTGAAGAGAAAGAGTGCCTTGAGTGAATTAAAGGACTCTTGACAGGAGGGAGACCAGGACCAGGAAGCCATCTTCTTGGTAAAATCAAGAAGTAGATGAGCAATGGAAGAGTAATTTAGAATAAATTGCCAGTAGAAGTTGGCAAACTCTGAAAAGGACCAAATATCTTTAACCTTTTGGGAAAGTGGCCACTTGGCAATTCCATTAAGTTTCATGGGGTCCATAGTGAGTTGTCCTGGTTGAACAACCATTTTAAGGTATTCTACTAACTCAAAGGAAAAGGTGCAGTTCTTCAACTTGAGGTGGAGATTGAGTTTTGCCATGCATTAAAGGACACAAGCAGTATGAAGGCAGTACATTTCAGCATTGGGGGAGAAGATAAGAAGATTATCCATATAAATAACTAACTGACCTTCTATAATTATATTATAAAAGGAGTCATTCATAGATCACTGAAATATAGCAGATAAGTGATTAAGGCCAAAGAATATCACTGTTGGCTTGAAGAGTCCTTTGTAAGTAATGAAGGCTGCCTTCCATTAATATCTGTTTTTAATATGGATGTTGTTATATCTTCAACAAACATCAAATTTGATGAATAACTTCACTTTGCAAAGCTTGTTGATGAGGTCAGAAATGAGAGGTAAAGGGTATGCATCATGCACTGTATGTTTGTTGAGGTATTGATAATCTTGGCACAGATGGAGTTTACCATCCTTCTTTTTGATAAAAAAGAAGAAGAATGCTTGAGGGAAATTAAAGGGGCAGATTTTTCCAGCCTAGAGGTTTTTTTCCAGGAACTCCTTAGTTGTCTGGTACTCAGGTGGAGATAAGGGGTAAACCTTACCTATTTTAGGGATGAACATGTCCTTAAGATTGATTCTGTGGTCAAAGGGCCTGCTGGGAGGCAGGTAATCAAGGGTTTTCAGAGTGTCTGAAAATACAGATGTGAATTCCTGGTATTCTGGTGGGAGTTCCATCTTGAATTGAATCTTTTTGGCCTCAATGGCAAGCTTGGTAAAAGTGGTAAGCTTGACAATGGTGACAGAGGGTAGAAATGTCAAACAGGCATTAACAACTCATGAAGAGTGCCAGTGATAGAGACAGTCTTGAAGGAACTTCTTGGAGGTGGTATACTGCAAGTAATCAATAAAGAGTTTTTTGTCATCTAGGGTAGTTTCCTTGAAGTGGTATGGCTTTAAGTCAGAAAGCAAGAAGGCAGAACAATAAAGTTCCTTCAAGGTGTTGGTGATAAAGGGGATGGTAAGAGCACTGCTCTTTCAGTTCACTGAGGGGTTGGCATCTTTTAGCCAGGGAAGTCCTAGAATCAAGGTCTCTTTGCCACATTCCATGACATAGCAAAGAACCTTGAAGGTAACAGATTGAATGTGAAGAATGACTTCACAGGTGTGGGGAATTTGTGGTGGGACATAAATTCCCAGTTGATGCAGTTGATTTGGGCACTGCTATTAACTAAAGCAGAGATGTCTACAACTTCTCTTAAGTACTCAGGTGGGGAAACTTGTACAGAGATTCAGATTGCTTTCTTAGATTGTGATACAAGTACAGAAGCACAAGAAAAAGTGGAAGCATCTTGCATAGAGAAGGTACTCTGATCTAAAAACCTACTCTTTTGAATTCAACCTCTTTTTTATCACTAATCTCTTCTATTCCAGATGGTTCTTTGGCAGAAACTTTTTTTACTTGAGGTATCTTCTTTAGCATGCTAGAAAAGGGGAAAGAGAATGTTATGGTACCAACCTAACATGACAGTCAACACATGACCATGAGAGCCATAGAGCATATTATGTGACTGGTCATGTGATCAGGAGCACATGATTGTGTGAATGAGTAGCCTTACAAGGCAAACCCTAGGCTAAGGCTAAGTTCTTTATATTAGAGTATTTCCCTGGCACCAGATATCAGTCACATGATGTGGCAGATCTCAGATGAGATCCAGATCCCTCTGATGATATCTGATCTGTGGCAGAGATTCAGATTGGATCTTCTCAGCCCTATGGTGGCCATGCCCATCTCATTAATTAGTATCTGTGCTCTTCCATTTCTCCCATATCCTCATGGTGTGGCTTCTTTTCCATTCCCCTCCCTAGATCCATGAGGCCACTGCCTTACTCCTCATTGCTGCCCCATGCTTACTATATCTATTTAGAAGTAGGAGCTACTTTAGCTATTGGTGACCATAGATAGCATACTTTAGGGTAGACCTCCTGTACATGGTCTGTGCACACTGCCAGGCAATATATAAGGCAGGGGATGCAAGCTGGGGAAATCCAGTCTTGCTCTCCTGACCTCTAGGCTAGATCTATAGCATTGATCTAAGGTCTTGATCCAAGAAGGATCCCACCTCTACTCTTATTTGTTGTCTGGCTTTCTGGTTTATACAAGGGCCCAGGTCTCATTCTCTCATTGCCTAGTTAGGGGCCACTAGACCAAAAGCCTCAGCAGTTATCAAGGATAGATTAGAAGCATCCACCAAGGTCAACTTGAGTATCAAGGCAGGATGGGTAGACATTCATAATAGAAAAGGCTAAAAATTTGTTAGCAGAGTGTCCAGGTTTTCAGCAGCAGAAACAAAGCTTATTTTTTCTGATATGGGTGACTACCCATCCTGCCTTGATACTCATGTCTTCCTGGGGGATGCTTCTATCCTATGCCTTGAGAACTGATAAGGCTTGTGTGCTAGTGGCCTCTAACTAGGCTTGTCCTTGTTAAGACAGAGCTCCTGGTATAAACCCTGTGGGCCATCACCTCAAGAGAGCTCAAAGGGGATTCCCTCCTTGGAGATCAAGCTAAGAGATCAGGAATATAAGCTGAAGTCTAGGATCCAAGAGAGCAAAGCTGGGTTTTCCCAGTCTGTACCACCTGCCTTATATATTGCTGAAGTCTGTGCATGGACCATGTACAGGAAGCCTACCCTAATCTATGCTATTTATGGTCACCAATAGCATAAGTAGCTCCTGATCCTAAGTAATAGATACAAGTGAGAATGCATGGATCGTATGGAAGGGGTAAGGCAGTGGCCTCATGGATATGGGATGGTGGAAGAGGAAGCCATATCACAAGAATGTGGGAAAATGGAAGGGAAGTGCAAGAGCTTACAGATATGAATAAGGTGTGGTCACCATAAGGCCAAGGAGATCTATCTAGATCTCTGCCACAGATTATCATAATCTCAATCTCATCTGAGATCTGCCACATCAGTGATCCAATACCTATGTGTGGGAACTCTGAATAGACTTAGACCTTAGCCTAGGGTTTCCTTGATAAGGCTACTCATTCACATGATCATGTGCTCCTGGCACATGACCAGTCACATCACATGCTCTACAGTTCTCACAGTCATGTGAGACCATCATGTTATATTGTTACCATAACAATTTCAGCAATATTCATGTTCTTGGGGAATGAGTTTGTTGAGCTTTATAGAGTCAATATCCATCACATTTGGATCTCTTTTAATCTGAGGGGTCAAGAGAAAGGTGGAAGTCCAGGTGAATGCCATGGGTATCTTCCTGTGCTGTTTAATGAACTTGGATCATTCATTGGTGCTATTAAAGTGGGCTGCTTTAAGGTATCAGTCAGTTATCTTACTGGATACTGTTTCCATGGAGTGAATATGACAAGAGATCCAAGAAGTTAGTCCTGTCTCATAGTAGCTGATCAAGACAGAATTATCCTTGATTTTAGATGTTACAGTGTGATTCTGGAACTCAGCTGTATACTCAGCAAGAGAAGGAGTCCATTATCCATTCTTATTGAGTTGAATTTGTGTGTTGGCCAGCCAGTGGATGGCTGAACTGACCATATCTTGGTTCTGGAATGCTGCTAGGAAGGCAGTGATTAGGTCAGTGAAAAACCCCATGGTTACTAAGGTGCCTTTGATACATTGTTTTTGATAAGTGATGGCCCAAGATTGGGCAGAGCTCTTGGTTATGTAGGAAAGGGTAAAGACTATGTGCTTCTCATCAGAGTTGTACACAGCCTGGTTAACAAAGAGGTAAAACTGGATAGAATCCATCCAGGTTTCAGCTTTAGATCTATTTTCATTGTAGTACTCCAGAGTGCTGAGGCAAAGTTTGGTGGGTTTAGCAGATGTGGTAAAGTCAGACATTGGAGTTTGAAGAAGGGAATAGAGAGGGCATCAGTGAGCCAGAGTTGGAGAAGGTGAAGTAGGGGCACTTGAAATCTGTAAGGAGATTGTGAGTTCATGAGCTATGATTTGATTGAAGTTCTGTTTCTCAATAAAGGGGACAAGAATATTACCAACAGGATCCTCAAATGAGGATAAGCAGTGTGCTAGAGTTTCTTCTGTTTTGGAAGAATTAAGGGGGTCCTCTGCAGGAGACAATCTGTGTTTGCCCCAAAGGGAGTTAAGAAACATAGATTGCCTGGGTGGTATAATGGGCAAGCTATAGTGATGGTAGTCACAAAAGTTATGCTACTTCTTTTGTTATGCTAGGCCCAGGTAGGGTCAGACATAGACCTCAGAAGAGGGAACTACAAGGGGGTGAGCTTGACAAAGGATTAGCTCATGAACAAGAAATGGTGCAATACAAGGATAACACCAGAGATGCTCAGACAAAGGGTCAAGCTATGGCAAGAATGCTGGCTTGTAGAATATAATCAATAACTTAATATTGATAAAGTTCAAGGGGTTTCCTCTTGTGCACTGATGCATGAAATAAGAAGGGATGGATTACCAGGAGATCATAAAGGGCTTAACATAGCAAGAAGTACTTAGTACAAGAGTAGAAGCAAGCAGAGGTAGAGGTAGAGATGAGAAGTAGTGTAAGGAAAAGAAAGGCAAAGTATGCTACTTTATAGTACAAGGAATAAGGTTCAGACTCAGTTGGATGAGTCATAGGAATAATGAGTGCTAAGTAATTGATCCATGTGAAAATGAATGGAACATGGGAGAAGCAATTCACTTGTAATATAGGAAGACTTATGCAAAGGAAGTGAATTATAAGTAATGGTGGCTAAGTCAAGGAATGTTCTGGAATAAAAGAAGAGGAAGATTCCAGAACACAAACAAGAAAGCATCTGGAACATGTAAAGATAAAGCTAAGGCAAGAAAAGGAAAAAGAGATAGGGAAATTGTAACAAACCCTGGTCTTATCTCCTATTATATTCCAGTGTACTAAGCCAATTTCATTCCATCTTGATGCAACTCCAGTTACTTTTATACTCAGAAAATTTAAATTTGTATTATTTAGTTTTCTTTTCCTTAATTCCTTTGCTATCTAATAATACTTACAACTTTGTAAACATTAACTCCAAATCATTCTGAGACAACTTTATAGTTGTTATAGATCTAGATCAAAAGCAAGAGAAAACCACCTTGGAAGATGCCCAAAACTGGAGGGACAAAAGAATGGCAGCCTAGAGAAGGCACTGGGAAACAAGGTAAACAAGTAAACAAGTGCTCTAGACTGGGAAACCAGTCTATGCCCTTGCCCCTTTATATATTGCTATAAAGTGTGCATGGACCAGGCCATGTGTTATGAATGACTATCCATCCTGCCTTGATACTTGAACTATCTTGATGGATACCTCTAAACTGTTCTGGGAAACTGGTAAGGCTTTTAGCTAGTGGCCTCAAACTAGGCAAATGAGAGCAATGAGACCACTACTCTTGTATAAACCAATAGCCAGCAGAAAGTAGCTTGTCCTGTATAATCAGCTAAGAGGTCAAGAGAGCAAGACTGGGAAAATCCCAGCTTGCACCCCCTGCCTTATATATTGCTCAGGTTTGTGCACAGACCAAGTACAGGAGGCCTACTCTAAGGTCTACTATTTATAGACACCAATAGCAGTAACCCCTCAACTAATAGATAAAGAATGGTAAAGGCATGGAGCAAATATAAGAAGTGAGGCAGTGGCCTCATGGATCAAGGGACAGGAATGGAAGAAAAGCCACACCATAAGGATATGGGAGAATGAAAGGAAAATGCACAGAATCAGAGATATGAATAAGGCATGGCAGTAGCAAGGCCTAGAAGATCCAATCTGGATCTCTGCCACAGATGCAGATTCTAATCTAGATCCTGAGATCAGATATTATCAGGGACTGTACCTGAATCTCATTTGAGATCTGCCATATCATGTGACTGATATCTAGTGCAGGGGAATACTCTGATATAAAGAACTTAGCCTTAGCCTAGGGTTATTTTTATAAGGATACTTATTTGCATAATCATGTGCTTCTGGTCACATAACTATGCAACCATTTGCATCATGTGCTCAACAGTTCCCATGGTCACATGCTTAAAACCATCATGTTTGCTAGTCACATAATACCATGAGAAGTACATAAGATAGCTGGTATACAGAGAACAATGCTAAATAAGGAAATAGGGCAAAGGGAAACTAAATAGAAACCAATGGCAAATAGGAAGTAATTAGTAAAAGAAAGCAAGGCAAAGGTAAGATATGATATCAAAGAGCTAGGCTGTTATGAGTGACTACCTGTCCTGCCTTGTAACTTGAGATGACCTTGGTGGATGCTCCTATCCTATCTTTGATAACTGCTGAGGCTTTTGGTCTAGTGGCCCCTAACTAGGCAATAGAGAAAGTAACGAGTTCCTGGGCCCTTGTATAAATCAAGAAGCTAGACAGCAAATGAGAGCAGAGGTGGGATCCTTCTTGAATCAAGACCTTAGATCAATGCTGTAGATCTAGCCTAGAGGTCAAGAGAGCAAGACTGAGTTTCCCCAGCTTGCACCCCCTGCCTTATATATTGTGAAAGTCTGTGCACAGACCAAGTACAGGAGGTCTACCCTAAAGTGTGCTATTTATGGTCACCAATAGCTAAAGTAGCTCCTACCTCTAAATAGATATATGAAGGAGAGCATGGGATGGCAATGAGGAGTGAGGCAGTGGCCTCATGGATCAAGGGAAGGGAATGGAAGAGAAGCCACACCATGAGGATGTGGGTGGAATGGAAGGGCACTGGTATAGATCAATGAGATGGGCATGGCCACCATAAGGCCAAGGAGATTCCATCTGGATCTCTGCCACAGATCAGATCCTAATCTAGATCAAGAGATCAGATATCATCAGAGGGATCTAGATCTCATCTGAGATCTGCCACATCATATGACCAATATCTAATGCCAGGGAATACTCTGAATTAGGACTTAGTCTTAGCCTAGAGTTTGCCTTGTAAGGCTACTCATTCGCATGATCACATGCTCCTGGCACATGACCAGTCACATCACATGCTTCTAAGCTCTCACAGTCATGTGAGACCATTGTGTTAGGTTGGTACTGTAACATAGGCCATAACATTAGAGAAAGTTTAGGCTACAATAAGGTAAAAGGCTATGCTACATGAGGTACAAAGGCTAGACCAGGCTAGATCTAACCTTATGGCATGATAAGATATGAGATAAGATAAGATAAGATCAAAGAAAGCAATCAAAGACAGTAAATAGTAAAGAAAACATAGCTTAGTGTAAGAATAAAAAATAGCCTCTAGCTAAGTAGTGCCAGTATATAATAATAGTTATTACATTTACTCTTTCTGTTTCTGTTATTCTTTAGTTTTATCTTGAGATAACATTGTCAGCATCATTTCTGACATCCCCATTTATATCCAGAATATACTGGCACTGAAACGGGTATACTACCCATTACTCCTTGATACTTGAGTTCTTCCTTGGTGGATGCTCCTAATCTATCCTTGATAACTGCTAGGGCTTTTGTGCTAGTGGCCCTTAACTAGGCAAGTAGAGAGAGGATGAGTTTTGGGCCCTTGTATAAACCCTAGCCAGCAGTACTGAAGAAATCAGACTGTGTAACCAGCTGAGAGGTCAAGAGAGCAAGACTGAGGAAACCTCAGCTTGCACCCCCTGCCTTATATATTGTCAGGATCAAGGGTCTACCCTAAATGGTGCTATCTGTGGTCACCAATAGCTAAAGTAGCTCCTACCTCTAAATAGATAGATGAGAGAGAACATGGGGCAACAATGAGGAGTGAGGCAGTGGCCTCATGGATCAAGGGATAAGAATGGAAGAGGAACCACACCATGAGGATGTGGGAGAATGGAAGCACACAGGAAATAATCAATGAAAGCAGCAAGGCTGCCTGAAGGCCAAGGAGATCCAATCTGGATCTCTGCCACAGATCAGATCCTAATCTAGATCATAAGATCAGATATCATTGGAAGATCTGGATCTCATCTGAGATCTGCCACATCATGTGACCAATACCTTTGTGCAAAGGAATACTCTGAATAAAGGACTTAGCCTTAGCCTAGGGTTTGCCTTATCAGGCAACTTGTTTGCACGATCACGTGCAACTGATCACATGACCAGCGCATCTCATGCTCTACAGTTCCCACGGTCACGTGAGACCGTCGTGTTAGGCTTGAGCCGTAACAGGCAGAGAGTGCAAGCTGGGATTTCCCCAGTCTTGCTCTCTTGACCTCTTCACTAGATCTACAGTCATTGATCTCTAGTCCATTTCCAAGAAGGGAATCCACCTGAGCTCTCATTTACTGTCTGGCTACTTGGTTTATACAAGAGTCTCAGGTCTTACTCAAGGTTGCCTAGTTCAGAGCCACTAGCACAAAAGCTCTACAGTTCAAGGATTTAGATACAGGAGCATCCACCAAGGAGTGACTCAAGTATCAAGGACAGGACAGGTAGTCACCTGTTTCAATAAAAGTGCAATATTGAAGGTCAGAAAGCAAGGGGCTCAGAATTAGTAGCTTGTTATACTTTAAGGAAAAAAAGAGGTTTTCAAAGAATTAGGACTAACTGATGAGAATAAGCCACCTAAGAGTGAAGAATTGATGCAAGCAAGCAAAGTGACATTCTAATTAATTATTGAGCAACTTTTCAAAGAGGAGGGCCAGGAAACTGGCTGGAAGTGCATAAACTCCAATAGCAAGGTCTAGATAGAAGAAATGGTTTGAAATAATCCAGAATAACTCAGAGTATTCCACATCAAGGATTTGAGATAATAGAGAGATATTAGAGTACTGGAGTCAATTATCAGAAAGAAACTGGAAAAAGAAAAGGGCACTTATCTGTCTTTGTTATACTACAAGACCTTGAGCTACTATACCTATATTCTTGGTGTATGCTCCTGCTGCTTCTAAGAGTACTGATAAAGCCTAACCTTTGAACTAGAGGCTAGAAAAACTAGGCAGAAAGGATATTGGGTTAAGGAACTTGTGAAAATCTTAGAGGTTCAAGTGCACAAGACTGAAGAACTCCAGCTTGAACTTGCACCCATTTTATTCTATTGCATCTTGAGCACAGACCAGGAAGGTGTGCTCTGCCCTATAGTAATGTATATTAAGCTGTCCAATGACAGAAAGAGAGTAAAAGTCTAGAAATACATGAGAAATACAGGTGATATAAGATCATAGGCTAGATTACCCTAGATCTAGTGAAATGTGAAGTAGTGAAGGGTGAAGGGGTGAAATAGTGAAGGGGTGAAGGGGTGACAAGGTGAAGGGGTAATAGGGTCACATGATATAACTGTGTAAAGAGTATAAGAAAAATACAAAGGGGTAAAAAATAGAATAAAAAAGAAATGTGCATTATAATAGTGTTTGAGTTATCAAAAGAGAATAAGTAGAGCTACTGGGTGTGGAAGAGTTAGTATTGCTTAGAAGTTCAGAGTAGCATATGAAGAGGATGTGGTTGGAGAAGCATTGAGCCCAGAATATATGTGTTATGGCTTTTTGCCATCCTGGTCCTTGATACTTGATATGTGCCTTGGTGAATGCTCCTAAGTCTATTCTAGAAAGCTGGTAGGGCTTTTGTGCTAGTGGCCCCAACTAGGCAGATGAGAGAGAGGATGAAACCTGGGCCCTTATATAAACCAATAGCCAGCAGCACTAGTGAACTAGTCTATATAACCAGCCTAGAGGTCAAGAAAGCAAGTCTGGGTTTCCCCAGCTTGCATCTCCTGCCTTATATATTGCTCAAGTCTGTGCATAGACCATGTACAGGGAACCTACTCTAAACTATACTATCTATGGACACCAATAGCACAACTGGCTCTATAGTATAATAAGGGAAAGGCATGAATCAGATATTAAGGAGTGAGGCAGTGGCCCATGAATCAAGAGATGAAATGGAAGAGGAACCATATCATAAGAATATAAGAGAATGGAAGATACACAGATTCTAGTCCATGAATAAGACATGGCCACCATAAGGCCAAGGAGATCTTATCTGGATCTCTGCCACAGATGCAGATCCTAATCTAGATCCTAATATCAGATATCATTAGGGACTGATCTAGATCTCATCTGAGATCTGCCATATCACATAACTATTATCATATGCCAGGGAAAATACTCTGATATAAGAACTTAGCCTTAGCCTAGGATTATCCTTATAAGGCATCTTGTTCACACAATTACATGCTCCTGGTCACATGACTATGCAACAATTTGCATCATGTGCTCAACAGTTCTCATGGTCACATGCTGTGAACTGTCATGTTTGCTAATCATGTAATAATATGCTTATTGAACATTTGAAACCAGCAACTGGAAAGTCAGAATGGTTTAGAGAGGCCCAGAAAGTCATATTATGCACTTTAAAGGAAAATAGGCCAATGTAAGGGTCAGGGGTATTCAAGAGTATGAGATCATAGCAGAGTCATAAGTAATTGTAATTTAATAGTAATGTAAAGGATAGGTTGAGGTTCCAGAAGCATCTGAATGTTTTAGGTGCTCTGAAAGGGTCATTCTAGAGAGTGAAAACCATGTGAATGAGTCAGAGTCAATGGTTGAGAGATAGCCTAAGCCAATTATGAAATGAGATATAATGATATGAGAAGTGCAAGTAGGGAGTTTAAATATACTGTTAAAACTGTTGCTCTTGAATGGACTTAGCAAATCTAGTTTGCTATACTGTCAGACTAATTCTGAAGGTACTAAAGGGACTTCTAGGCCAAGCATACTGCTAGGTTGTAGAGAAAAGCTAGAAGGGGTAAATTCTAGGTATACAATACCATTAGGATTTAGGGTAACAGTAAGCAAGAGCTTCAGAGCAAACTCCAGGGCTGGGCATATTAATGATGCTTAACCTGTGAGTAGAGATGTAGCTCCAGGGACTTCTAAAGAAGTCTAAAGATTTTGAAAGGTCAAGGAGAGCTTTCCTTGAATTAAATGAAACTTGGCTTCATCTTATGTGATATACTCTTGCATAACTCAGTGTCCTGATTTATAAAGGGGGTTGAAGGAAGAGAAGAGAGTAGTCACATGGCTCAACATAAAAAATAGGTAAGACAAGAAGCATTAAGCCTAGTTATAATGAGAACAAGTTCTTAGAATTTCCTTAAGAATTCCATTAAGGCCTGATATTACTTTGGAGTGAACTGGAGGTTCAGAGGGTAAGCTGGGAAGCTTGGTCAAAGTAAGGACAAAGTCAAGACAGGAGAGTGTTTTCATTAATATTCACACTACAGTACTACATATGGAAGTTACAGTACTTATAGTTCTGGAGTACCAAAAGATCTAAGAAAGGAAGGAAAATGAGACTGGAGGTATCTTAGAAGCAAGAGCAGATGCCAATGCATCTTGGAGATAAATGAAGATACTAGTGATAATAGCATCAAGGCATGTCAGACTAAAACTAAAGGATGGCAAGAAGATATGAGAGTTAAAACAGGAAAGAAAAAGAAACAAGAGTGGAAGAAAGTGTGGAGTTGAAATAGAATAGTCCAGAGAGGATAAGTAAGAACTAAAATGTACTAAGTAACTGGAAATGAAATAAAGCTTAAGTCAGAATAGAGAAAAAAGGAAACAGAGGTTGGAGGAGCTGTAATGATACTAGGGCAAGGAGAACATGAATATAACTGGGGTAAGGTAGAGTAGTAGTGGAAAGACCAGAGGTGCATGAAGGAGAATCAGGAACTAGTATAGCTTACTGGCAAGCACTAGGAATGAAATATCAAGTAGAAGCTGGGTTGGAATTGGATTCAGAATATGGGATATGACATGGCTGCAGATATCTGATCTTAAAGAAAGGGGTACTGAAAAGGTTTTTCTCCCTTCATTCTATTTACTACACATTTATTACAGACCCTTTGCTTTTCTCTCATTGTACTTATCTTATACACATTTTATATACTTGACAAATGTTTCCTCCACTCTACATCTGTCCAACATGTCAATACACATGTGACCATGTGTGCAAAGTGCCACATCACATGTGTATCATGCATAGAACATGGGAACATCTATCTATCTATATATATTCAATGTAAAATACTTGAAGTATATCTTTGTCAGAAATTCAGAACAGAGATATTACTGAGGTTACTGATTCAGATAATGACTTAGAAATGAGAACTACACAAATAATATATAGACCCGTGATTTGATCATGTCAACAGAGAAATTGGAGGTCGGGCATGCTTCATGAGTAGGTATAGATTGTTGAAACTGCAGAATACTACAGGATACTTGTAGTCACTAAGTATTCAAAGATAACTAATGGTCCGACGTAGCTACCAGCTTTTGTAAGCAATAGAGTGTAGGTAATCATTTCCAGAAGTTCTGCATCACCTCCGTACCTTCCAGGCCCAGTTGTGTCGTGACCAAATGAAACACAAGACATTGTTTGCACACTTGACCCCTGTTACCGTGAGAACTCTCCGATACCGTACCCGTATACATCTCCCACCGATACACATTATCAGAAGGTGTATTGTGTGTCGTTTGTTCATTGTGCTCCTTTCGACGATATACAGCTACATTCCAGGTAGCAATTATTCTCTGGATACTCATGAGTTAATCGTTCTGCAGAGAAACCCTTTCACGATGGACGATGTCCCGGCGTCGAGACCCACTTGGCCCGAGGCTAGTTCTCTAATGCTTTCCCTGCTTCCCAATACGGAGCGGGCGCTGCGCCGAATCTTGTGTATGTAGCGCGCCCAAGGTCCGCCCAATCCCCAACACAAGCATGCCTGGACCAAATAACAAGCGCAAAACTAACGCAACCACGAAAAAAAAAGCCAAAGGGAGTACAACGGGGATCCCAAATGATCACCAGGCCATACCCCCGCCCCAGTGTCTCACCCTTGAGGAAGACGGGATCACTCGTTGCGGTCAACCAGCGACCGAAGGCTATCCAAAGCCGGAGCGCTGCAAGGTGCATCACAGGCAGTACCGTACCCTGTACAAGAAGTATAAAGATGCGTCCAAGGTCGTCGATGACGTCAAGGATGGCACAGAGTTACCCACCAAGGAGCAAGTCGCTCGATTTTCGGACTGGCACGCGGCACTCAAGAAGGCTCGTTGGGTGCGCACATACCTCGAGGCGATTCGAGTCGAGCGAATGGGTCGTGATATCCACCAGAAACGGTTTTTCCTGAAAGGCGAGCTGAGAGAAGTGGCGTGTAGTCACTGCGCTGACGTTCGGACTCTGTTATGTCTTCAGTGGACGATGGTCACAGACGCCGCCTCAAGCTGTTGGAGAAGGAAATGGTGAGGGCAGTCGACGTGCTCGACGCACTCCAAAGGAGGGCATACGAACTGTATCAGTCGGATGGCACCTTGCATGCCTTGAGCGATCAAGAGCTGTCTACGGCCGAAGTAGACCTCGAGAACCAGTCCAAGTGGACCACCAAACAGGTGCTAGAGTCTATATATGATCCAGATGCTTCCCATCGTTCGATAGCCTCGATTCCAGGACACAAGGACTCACAACAACCTACCTCAACAACGGGGGATGAAGACTTGATTGACATGTCACTACGAGCGTAAGCTTCACGCAGACCTCGTTATCCACCGAGCAATGCTAATTTCCTGATACAGTCAGAAGGAACACATCATTGCTGTCTTAAAACCATTCATCGACCTCGACTCGTTCATGGAGTACTTAACAGAACATAGTCCTCAGCCAAAGACAGAATATTACAGGGCTCTAACAGAAAAGAACTTTTTCATTTATCAGCAGTTTGCTCGACGAATCATATTCCATCAACCGACCCTCTTTATGAAGTCGATGGGAAAAGTTTCCTTCAAAGATCTCATTCTTAGTGACGACTTCTCAGTGGAGGATATCGTCAGATTTGTCCATCTGTTCTTGAGGCCCTTGGAGTTTCCTTTAAAGTGGTTCAAAGACGCAGTCTTGGATGCACTCGCCATATCGCATCACGGTACGGCCGCCAACGTTGGTAGTGTAGGTAAGGAAGGACGAGCAATCGTAGCCAGAATGAATGACCAAGTTTCCTCCAGAGAACCGGTTTCCGTTGCTTGGAGGCTGGGTATTTAATCGCTCACATACAACCAACATATCTAATGAAGCTTGGTATGTACGTATACACTCCTCGTCGATTGAAGTTTCCTGCATTTCTGAAATTTTGTTCATGACAAGATGCTCCTCACATTGCTTCAACCACCAGCAGATGTAGAGAATCGGTTCGTTCGTCTATGCAGCAGTTTTGATGAACTCATCGGATTTCTTTCGTTCGCCGCGCTCGGCCGTGTTCCAAGCCCGAGCTTCTGTCAAAGTTCTCTCCATTCCGGAGTCCATGACCCATCCCTGTCGCGCAATCACCTCTCCCTCTGTGGCGTCGTTGTTGCAGATATGGTAGGGTCGAAGAGACCCCCACACCTGCGTGGACCCGTGCCGACAAACCGCAGGGCGACGAAGCGGGGCAACACCGTGTGGGCCGAGATCGAGACACGAGCATACTTGTTTGGCGCCGTACGAAACGAGCCAGACGCATTCGTCGACGCGTTTCTACATGAACTCCGCGCACGACCCGATCTCTTCCAGGTTGTCCTCCGCTCTGAAACAGCTCCCGGTCGCAGCGTCAAGATGTTCGGCTCGGGCCCGTCAAACGACGAGGCACTGCCCGCGATGCGTGGGCGGAACTTTGAGGCCCCCCCGTTGCCGACGCGTCCGTCCGCACCCACGTCGACGGGCGGCGCGTGGGAGGTCGTGCGGTCTGCGATGGACGTACTGTATGGGACAGGGAAGGAGATACAGGGATACCTGACGCTCCTGGCACGCGATGCAAAGGGGTGGTTCTTCCGCTTCAAGACATTCCCGGTGAGGTACTTTGTCATCCTGGATACCATTCCGAACCGGGACTACTCGGTGCTGGCGCGGAACGTCGCATGGGCTGCGTTGCGCGCACGGGGACATGCGGAGGGCGAATACACGGTGGGTGCGTATGTAGAGGTGGCCGACGAGTTGTTTGAGCGGTGTGCGCAGGAGCGGTTGGGGTGGATGCCGAGGGAGGAGTGGAGCGCCACGAAATTGCGAGATCACGTCGAACATATGTAGTGCAAGAGGATGTGTCGCCGACCAGCCAACACTCACAATCACACTTGTGTTCGACAGACCCTTCACCTGGTGACAATGGCCAGATGCTGGACTTGTAGCGACAACGCCTGAACGAACAGATGTGAGACGATGACCTGCTGTCTCTAGCAGGTCGGGTTGGGCTTACTCAACTTGGTAAGTTGGGAGTTTGCGGGCACTTCCAAGTCATCCAAAATGTGGTGTTCCATCCAGGTGCTACTCCAGAGCTACACACGATCACCTGCCCACCGGCTACTTCGCGCAACGCGCTCGAAAACAGGAAGAAGAAAAATAGTGATAAAGTGTATCATAGATGGTCGTAAATCATTCATACCCAACGTCATACCTTGAACGGAGCGTTCATACACTGTCCTTCCATGAGATGATACCTAACATCTTGTTCTCCTTGTGGAGCCTATAGTTGCCCGCAGTCCTATCCTTGGTGTGCCAGAAACGCTCTGGGATCTAGGGACTTGCGGCCCCGCTTACCAGAGAGGCCCACACTCGGAAAGTTAGCGTGTCCCCCATCGCGCACGTATGGTTCCTGTGAAACGTGGAGTGCAGTTACCGCGGGCATCTCTGTAATAGTCTCTACGGGTGTGTACGGCGTTGTCGACGTTGACTGTGATGTCGCAGGCGAGGCGGTCGGCGTCCGCTTTGATGCACGAAGCGACCTCTGTTTCACCGGTGCGGGAAGGTGCGTCTCGGCATGTGGGTAAGGGATGGACTGGTGAGTGCTGTGGACAGGGAAACTTAAACTTTGCGTGTGAGAGGCATCCCCGACGGATAATGATGCAGAAGTACGGGAGCGTGAATCTGAGCCCGATGCACTGTGCGCGGTAGAGGACTTCTTCGCCCGCGTGTACAACTCCCCGCCCAGATCCGCGTCGTTAGCGTCGTCCAAATGAGAATCTCTGAAGCCGTCGGGGTCGTCATCCTGACCAAGTCTGTCTGGGTCCAGATGGTCCGGAAGGGCGTCAACCGCCGGGTGGAAGAGAAGCGAACCGGGGACCGTCCCGCTCCCGCTCTCCTGGAATCCCTCAAACGTGTCCATGTCTGCGCGAGGCGAGGCACCGTGGAGCGAGGCGAGGGCTTCGGCCCTCTCGCGCGCTTTTCGTGCTTGTCTACGTGCCCTCCGTTCTGCTTTTCGACGGGCCTCTTCCTCAGCTTCGAACCGCCGCTGCTCAGTCTCACGTTGTGCGGCCAGCGCTGCGAAATGATCTGGCGACGTCAGCCGCTCGATGGTGCTCGCATCGAGCAGGGCCGCATCAGAGTCGAGCGTGGACGACGATGCGGTGCCCAACGCCGTCGTCCTCGTACCACCCCTTCCTGACGGGTCATTCTCGCCGTTGTCATCGTCCGGAAGGTATATCGGTGGACGACCAAAAAGGGTGTAACCGAACAGGGTGAGGGAAAACCTGGGTCGTCGACGGTGTTTTGTTCTGCGGTGCGTGGAAAGGGCGCCCAAGTTGGAGTGAAGCGAGAGGGCGTCCGAGTCTGAGTCATGAAGGAGATGTTCGAGGTCGTTGGAGGACGAGGAGGGTCTAGCACCGGTCAATGTAGGATGTGGGTCGGGCTGGGTCACATTCACCGCACTCGAGGGCGGGTTTGGGGTGGAATTCGAAGTGGAAGACTCTGAACGCGGCGCAGTGAAGCATGGGAGACATGAGGCGAATGCGGCACGGACGTTATCGATGTAGGAGAAACTGTCCATCGTCATTGAAGGCGTCGACGACGACGATGGCTCGTCAGACTGGGCAGAAAAAAGTGCTGGAGATGTCGTAAAATGTGTCTCAGTGGAAGGAGTTGTGGAGGTAAGCGACCAGCTGGCTTCCTTCGGTGCCACACCGCCACGAGTGCTACACCAACCTCGCGCATGTCCGCCACGGTAGCGGAAAAGGGTTAGAACTTGGTTGTCAGCCAATGGGGACACTTGCTTGTACGAGGAATTCAAGTCTTTATCTCTCGGTACACTGACTAGAGCTAAAACGGCAGGTGCGGGGGTCGTTTGGGCGGCTATCATCTTGAACCAGGGCAATCTAAAATACGACCTCTGTCATTGTCTTTGGCCGACGCACCGCTGTCTCAAGCCCTCGTCACAGGCTTCAGTGGTGTTATCGCCTATGTGTATCGTGCAACGCGAGCATACTCATACAAGGCAGCCGTATACGAACAGACCATGGTGTTGTTTCTTCTAACCCTCGCATCCCCCCGGATCCATCTGCCAAATTCCCCCTCATTCGGGGCATTACAATCTAGACCTCTTATTGCTTGTAGAACAGCCAAACATCGGTAGGCCAGACAGAGGGTAACCTGGGCGGTCATGGCTCGGTCACTTGTCCTTGAAGATTGGCCCGGGGACCGCATGAGGTCTATGCACGGAGTGGTAAGGAGGCGGGACTACCGCCTCATTTAGATGAACGTCCAGTGATAGTGGTCAGGGCAGTCGCCATTGAGGTATGCGTCGCGACCCCGCTAAGAGACTGGTGTCGATAGCAATATCAGCTCCTTACATTTCCTTTTTTTGGGCATGTGTTTTAACCCAACTAATCTGATGACGACTGGACGCTACAGTTCGTGTTCCTTCACACCTTCCATGCCCATACGTGATCCCGTTTTCCAGCTGACAAGTGTGCTGCCATTCGCAATGCTTTCAAAACTGTGCTTGCATCGATGCAAAAGACCGTCAAGTACGAAAAAAGAAGCTGTGCACCGATTCCACCTGTATCACACACTACCTACGCTCAGTATTCCTGCGTGAGGCTGCCACAAGAGGCAGTACACTCTTTGCAACGCTCATGCTGGGAGGAGGTACTCCATGGCTGTGTTCCATGATCAGCAGGTGAAACTCATGGTGAGCGCACCAACCACCATTATTAATATGCTCGGTTCAGAATTGAACGTATTCGGCGATCCTCGTCCGATTCAGGCCATGTCCACCACAATTATGGTGGCATGATTCGGCTATCGACCTAGTCTGCAGCATCAGCTTGTGGCAGGGGCTGCTTCAATCTGACTTCCACTTCTCATCACAGTATACACCTGTGGCCTTTTGCCAAATTCCCATCCACGGCAGTCTGCAAAAAATTTCCGGAGAAAGAATGTCCCGTTTCACAAGTACCCTGGACCTATCTGCCTGCCTAGTTAAGCCGCATTGTTTCTTTTGGCCCAAGACCATCGGGGATGTTGGCCCGGTCCTTCAAACTCAAGTGGGGTCTCTTCAATAACGCTCGTGCATGACTATATCACGAAGGCATCTGAAAAAAAAAAAAACTCCATAATTATGCCTAGGAAGCAAAGAAATCTGGTTGTGTCGTATGATCTCGCAGGCAATCTTGTTCTTCGGGATCCAAAATAGTCTCAATCTCCGTCATTCACTCGTAATTATTCTAGGAGATTCTAATTCCCGTATTAAGTGAACATAGTTCATGAAGTAACTCGGACAGCATGTTTCCCTGCGATCGATCTTCCAGTTGAGTCATTGAGTCGTGACCATGTCTTATTTATGCAGCATGGAGGGTCTTTGGAGTGCACTACAACTCAGTTGAGCAGCCTTTTTGCAGTTCCCCTCTGTCTACCAAACCGTTTCGACATGATGTCGGGTAAGAGTGCAGATGGTAAGCCTTCAAGAGCATCTCCTACTGCGGCCGACAGTGGAGAGAAGATCATTTATGTATAATATCTATTATGCTCTACTGGCTCACGTCGCTCACTTCCGACAGGTGGAATTTGAGGACGGGGATCAACGAGATCCTCAGAATTTTCCTGTTTACAAAAAATGGGTCATCACTCTAACAGCTTGCATCTTCACCGCAATTACAGGTATTGGGTCTGATTCTTATGATGTCCACTTGTACGCTCACATTGCAACTTAGCCGCTGCTTCATCCTCATTTTCCATCAGCACGCCATCCTTGAGACATGATTTGCAATGTACCGATTTTCAGGCGGCATTAGGCCTTAGTCTCTACGCTATTGGATATGGGGTTATTCCGCTAGTTAGTTCATCGTTCAGCGAGGTTCGCCATCTTATGGCTTTTTTGATCCTTCGCTCATGTACTTTTAGGAGGTTGGCAGACGGCCTTTATACGTTTTTTCATCGATTATGTTCGCTCTTACCCAGGTTATGGTTGCACTGTGAGCTTTATGGTCCAAATATTTAATATTTCAGACTGCTTACGGTGGCTTGCGCACAGGGCACCAAACATTCGAGTAATTCTTGCAGGACGCGCTCTCGGAGGAATATTTGGCTCCACAGGGGCAACACTAGTTGGGGGTAGTATCGCAGATATCTGGAAACCTCATGAGTGAGTGCTGTTTGGCGAGTGAATTAATTTACCCTCATCGCTCGTAGCCGAGGTTTGCCGATGACTGTATTTGCTTTTACATCGCTGTTCGCGATGGGGCTCGGATCGGTTATCGGTGGCGTAATCCAATCTAATCCTTCTCTTGGCTGGCGGTGGGTCCAATGGATACATGTCGTGTAAGACAACACTTCCTTTTTACTTTCCCAGATGAGTAAAACGACATACTCTTTAAAGGTTTTCGGGTCTCTTCATCATCCTTACGATGCTGGTGCTAAGTGAAACGCGTTCCTCCATCATCCTTATACAAATCGCACGATCGCAACGTAAGATCACTGGAGACACTGCTCATAAAGCTAGAGCCGAGATCGATAAGCCATGCCTCTGGAGTCTCATCAAGACGTCTTGCACTCGGCCATTATGTGTGCTGTATATTTTCCGTTTCAATACACAGCATTAATCTCCGTCTGTCATATTAGACTTTTTACTTACTGAACCTATCGTACAAAGTATTGGCGTGAGTATCTTTTGGTGTTGCATTTTTCACCTTCGACTAACACGCTTGGCTGTAGGTATGGGCGGGTTTCACATGGGGCGTGGTTTACTGCCTAGTGGAGTATGTGACCTGTGCACCTAGCTTCGGAGACGCGCCAACTTAAAATATCTCTAGAGCAGTATCTCCCATGTTCGAATCGATTTACCGTTTCGACGTTCAGCAGACCGGATATACATATATAACAATGAGGTGGGTCGAACTTCATGCCAATTTTGGAATAACACTCAGATCATACAAGTATCGGCGCCATTATCGGATGCTTTGCCAGCATGTATCAAGATACGCTCTACAGGTGGGTTTCTGAATCTGCTCCACAAGCAGCTGAAGATCATGGGTGTGCCATAATCAGGAAACACTTTCCCCGGATGGAACAGGAAGCGCGGCTACATGTTGTATGCGTTGCCGCGCTGTGGCTTCCGATTGGCATGTTTATCTTTGCCTGGACGGCGTCACCAAAAATACACTGGGTTGTACCTCTCATCGGACTGACGGTCAGCTGCCATTCTTACTCTTTCATCCACCAAACATCTCGTTCATTCTATCTCGAAGGTGTTCATGAGCGGCGTCATGGTCATTTTCCAAGTGGCTTTCCTGTACCTTGCAGATTGGTATGTTCATCTCGATCCCGTAAGGAAGGGGAATCGTTTGATTCACGTCAAATCAGTTACAATATATACGCATCTTCCGCGCAAGCGGGGCAGACTTTATTCCGTACGTCATGTGAACTTCAGCTGCTCCTAAGTGTATCTCTTACTATCGGATATTGGGTCTTTCGATAAGGAAACACGATGGCCATGGTATTTCCGCTTTTCACCCAACAAATGTTTGCCACGTTGACCTACAAATGGGGGCTCACGCTTTTTGCGATTCTCGCCTTATTAATGGCCCCTACGCCGTTTGTACGTCAGATCTCCAGTCTTTTCTCCACCTCCCCCCTCTCTCCATTACACCGCCTTGCATTTATATGGTGGGCGTACGGCTGACTTGTGAATGTGGTCTCTTCGTGGTGGACGGTATTGTAGGTATTACTCCTCTACGGATCCAAGATACGTGCGCGCAGTTTCGCTTCCCGGAGCATCTTGGCTGCTGCAGACGCACACACGCCCCATTCTTCCTCCGGGTCGTCGTCATTGCCGTCGTCGGATCCAGATTCAGCCAAAGTTTGAAAGACGACATACTCCCCGGGAACATGTCACTTATGGTCACGCTTGGGTATGCACATCATGAATAGGCAAAGAGCTGGATTCGAAAAGTGGGTCTAGACCCTGCTAGTTTCAGGGTGTTTAGTGCGTTCAGGCGTACGGCTATGGTTTTAATATGATTTGTATGGTGTGGCACTCTTCACTTTTTGTCAGCCTGATGCCGAATATTGGTACAGTAAGCGTCGACCTCACTCTAAACCCGACAATGACTGGAATGCCCCCCCCCCCTGAGTGGCGAATCGAGGAAATATGAACGACAAGGAGGCAACGTTCCATGGTATGTCCATCCTGTCGCCACCAGTGGGTGGGTGTCAGTTCAGTCTCCGCGTTGTCGTCTTATTCGACGCACCTCCTGAATGCTCCAATTGGTTGTGGTGGACACTGAGTTTCCCCCTCGCTAGCCGTGCCCGTTGCGCTCGTGAAACTCTGCCCTATCGTTCATGACATACTCGTGTAGTCGTTTCATCGTGCGTGCACCCTCATCGAGCGGAATGTGGTAGGCATATCGGCTCCGCCGTCCCGGTGCCATGCCACGCGTGCATGTCATCCACCTCGACTTCGCCGCTGCGGGAGTCAAGGGGCAAGCACTCCTGATGCAATGCACACTAGCTGTGTATGTAGTAAATGAGAGCGCCTCGACGGGATATCGTGAGATGAATCAATACATGGCGAGTAATTCGAGATCCTAGAAGGGGGCCGGAACCACAGCCAACCTGTTAGCCTCGGACACGAGGGAGACGGCGAAGAGAAACGAGACCCGGCGTCCGGAAAGCGACAGCAGATCAATTCGTGACGAAGCACATGTTCCAAGGGCGAAGTTTAGGAAATAGGGCGGGGGAGATGACATATGTCTTTGGGTGGCACGACGTCCTGCTGCTCTAGCGGTGGCGTTCGCAGTTCCAGCAGACCTCCACCCTGCTCTTCTCCTCCTTACCACGGACTCCAAACAAGTCTCCGGTTGCTCTTACCAAATTGCTCGATCTGAGGATCATCTACCTCGGTCCCGTGGAATAACGGTCTGGAAGTTTGCCATGCTTCGAGTATGACTTCTCCGTAAGACACCGTCGCAATGAATGTATGCCAATTGTAGCCATGTCCGCATTTTATACATTGCACTCAGTTCTTCAGGCGTCCACGAGGCCATGGAGAAATCAGAGGGAGCCTAGAGGTGTCCGAAATAGGTGTTATGAATCCTTCAGAACACGATCAACGCTCTAGATATGTGTGGGTGATAAGAAGAAACACTTGGTCAACAACATCCTGTGACGTCCCTGCGTGTCCTGCGCAAAGAATAACCAGATTTCCGGCAGTTCAGTGTGCATGGAAGGTGGCATCGATGGAACGAGGTGAGACGCACACTTTGCTTGTTCGTCTGCGTTTGGAGCAGATTATAGCTAAACGGTGTGTGGCGTCTTGGGGTGGCCACAACTTCACTGTCCCCTGCACCTCACCATGATCATTGGTAATAGCCAGGGATCTCTGCGGAATTAAGACACTACAGACAGCCAGAGGCTGTGCAAGGCAGAGCGTATTTCCCCTACGATAATAAACTCGTCACCAGAAATCACCCAATAAATCAGCCTGGGGGCCTCTCGAATGTAATGCCTGAGTGCAAGTGGTTGATTTTATCCTCAGGTCCAAACAGTTCGAGTTAGTCATTCCACAGCCTGCCTCACAGATCTCTTGGGAAAAGGGGAAAATGGGGTTATAATCTGGATTAATGAAATCAAGGGAAAAAAATAAGGTCCTCCAATTATCTGCACTGTTCAACTGCAAGTAAAATGGTTTTCTGTCTCTACTATGCTGACAAATGTTACCAGATCAGATACAAAATGGGCAACAGAGTATATAAAGTTGCATTATTATTAGGCCACAAAGAGTGCATAAAAACACCCTTGACTATAGTAAGTAATAAAACTATTGTAGTGTTTAGCTTCAATTCAATGTATGAAGTGTGTTACAATAAGTCTGGGTAGGGACTAATTAGAGTAACTACCTATGAGAACTATGGTAGTTTAGTGTTGGACTGCAGGATACTTGTAGTCACTAGATATCTTAAGGTAACTAGTGGTCCGGTGTAGCTATTTGCTTATGTAATCGGTAGAGCGTAGATAATCACAAATTCTAACATTTAGTACAGTAGAAATGCCTATAAAGATAGAGCTTACTCTTAGTAGATGTCAAGCTAT
>JBBPJW010000387.1:0-32633 GCA_038088935.1 Pulveroboletus aff. viridisquamosus
TTTCTTCCATTTCAGAAGCATCAAGTCTTTTTGGCCATTGGCTATTCCCACGATGTCTTCGTTTCTTTTTGATCCCCATGCAGGGCCTATGGGAATTATCTCATCAGGGTCTTGGTCCGTGCATGATACTTAGACCTATATAAACTGTAGTGTAGCGTCTCAAGACTCCTCAGTCTTGAGCACCTGTACCAAGTACCTGGACAGTGTCTCTGATAGAACTCATTCTACCCATCACCCTTTTATCATCGAACCCATCACCGACTAGCCCTTGTCTAGGGTTTAAACGACCACACCAACTACCAACGAATCAAACCGTAACAGCCTAGGGTTATGCCTTCTATGGCAACTCGTTCGCACGGTCACGTGCAACTGGTCATGTGATCAGTGCATCTCATGCTCAAAGGCTCTCACGGTCACGTGCAACCGTCGTGTTTGATAGGATCGTAACAGTCTTGACTTTGTCCTCACTTTGACTGAGCTTTCCAGATCATCCTCTGACCCTCCAGTTTACTCCAGAGTACCTTCAGGTCTTAATGATATTTCTAAGGAAATCTTCAAGATCTACTCTCATTATGACTAGGCTTGATGCTTCTTGTCTTGCCTGTCTCTTATGTTAAGCCATGAGACTGCTCTTTTTTCCATCTCTGAACCCTCTGTAAATCGGTACATTAAGCTATGCAAGAATGCACCACATAAGATGAAGCCAAGTCCCATTTAACCCCAGAAAACTCTTCTTGATCTTTTCTGGAAAATCTCCAGACTTCTTCAGAAGCCTCTGAAACTACATTCTTTTCCATGTTTTAGCTTTATTAGTGTGCTTGACCCTGGAGTTTGCTTCTGAAGTTTTTCTCCTTTAAAATCCTAAGTCCTAGAGTGTCATCTAGCATCAAGGAATCTGGGATTTAACAGTGTTGAAACATTTGGTTTTGATAGTACATTTGAACTCTCACTTGCACTTCTTGCATCATTACACCCCACTTTAGGATTAGCTTAGGCTGTCTCTTGATTCTTGACTCTGACTTACCTGCATAGTTTTTTGCTCATCAGATGGATCCTTTGAAATATTCAAAACATTTGAATGTTTCCAGAATTTTGACTAATCTCTTGCATTACTCATCAGGTCATAATTATGCATAATTCTATTATAACTTTACATTTTTTGGACATCCCTGATCCTTATGTTGGCCTTGTGTCACAGACTCAACCCAAAGACCAGAAATAGTCTTAAGAAGTACCCACACAAGCATATCACACAGAAGAGGAAGAGAAATAGCAACAACAAGTGCTTTAGACTGGAGAATCCATTTTAATGCCTTGCTCTTATATATTATTAGCTAAGATGCATGGACCAGGCCATAAGGCCTATATGAGTTAGCTAAATAAGGAAGTAGTGCATAGAAAAAGGGGCTTAAGTGCAGCTAAATAGGAAATGTAACATAGTGTAGAGTAAAACTGAAAGTAAACCATAATACCTTGTGCATGACCTTTATTGCTTTCAACCTTCTGAGCTTCTCTGAAAAATTCTAACTTCTTCTTACTCCAGTTGCTAGTTCCAGATGCTTATTATGAACATGCCTTAGGCTTAACTTTTTTTAACTCTGGGTTCTTAGACCCCTGCATTCTCTTTGATCACTACTTTGGACTTTTCAGAGCAGTTTTGACTCTTTTACACCAAGTTATGTTGCCCATCTCTATTAACACTTGAATGCAGTTTCAAGGTTATTGTACCCATTTATAAGGGCCCCTTCTTCTTTTAGCCAGTTCTCTTCTGATAGTTGACCCTGATACTCTAACACTTCCTTATCTTTTTGTAACCCTTGATGAAAACCACTCCAAGTCACACTAGAACATCCCAGACCACCTTCTTCTGCCTAGATACTGCCATTGTAGTCTGAGCATCTCTAGACAGTTCCCTGGCCCTCTTTTTCACAAGTTACTCAATGATTATTATTAGGTTGTTATCTTACTTGCTCAGATCTGTTCTTCACTCCTATATAAACTGCTTCTGGCAGTTAGTCCTAATTTTTCAAAAACTAGTTTTAAGTATAACAAGTTAACTAGTTCTGAGCTCCCTTGTCTTCCTGACCTCTGACATTACACTTTTATACAATCCTGATTATTAAATATTACTTGTTTGGATCTTGAGTTCTGATTAAGATTTGATGATTCCAATACTCTAACTTCTTTCCACCTCTTTCTGCTTTTCTCTGAATTACCTCCTTTTTCTTTCATTTTTGCCACTTATGTTTAATCTATTGGATCCCCATGTATCTTACCAAGACTGTTGGATTTACTCTGATTAATGTCTAGCATTAACTTCTGCTGGATGGTTTTTGTTCACTAACTCTAGAACATCACTGACTTACCCACTATGGTCTGTTGACCACAGGTATTGAGCAGTACCTTATCTGTTCACCAGATAACACATGCCAGCACCCCATGCACCCTCTGTAGCTCCATACCACTCTGGTCTTAGCTTACTCTGACTTCAAACCATAGCTCTTTTTATCTCTTCCTGGAAGTTATAACCCTAATGCCTTTGTGTTACGGCTCCAGCCTAACATGACGGTCGCACATGACCATGGGAACTGTAGAGCACGAGATGTGCTGGTCATATGATCAGTTGCACATGATCGTGTGAATGAGTTGCCTGATAAGGCAAACTCTAGGCTAAGGCTAAGTTCTTTATTCAGAGTATTCCCTTTGCACAAAGGTATTGGTCACATGATGTGGCAGATCTCAGATAAGATCCAGATCTTCCAATGATATCTGATCTTATGATCTAGATTAGGATCTGATCTGTGGCAGAGATCCAGATTGGATCTCCTTGGCCATCAGGCAGCCTTGCTACTTTCATTAACCTATTCCTGTGCATTTCCATTCTCCCACATCCTCATGATGTGGTTCCTCTTCCATTCCAATCCCTTGATTCATGAGGCCACTGCCTCACTCCTCATTGTCGCCCCATGTTATCCTTCATCTATCTATTTAGAGGCAAGAGCTACTTTAGCTATTGGTGAGCACAGATAGCACTATTTAGGGTAGACCCTTTGTACTTGGTCTGTGCGCAGATCTTGACAATATATAAGGCAAGGGGTGCAAGCTGAGGTTTCCTCAGTCTTGCTCTCTTGACCTCTTAGCTGGTTATACAGTCTGATTACTCAGCACTGCTGGCTATTGGTTTACACAAGGGCCCAGAACTCATTCCATTCTCTATATCACCTAGTTAGGGGCCACTAGACCAAAAGCCCTAGCAGCAGTCAAGGATAGTCAAGGAGCGTCCACCAAGGAGAATACGAGTATCAAGGAGCAATGGGTAGTTCCTGTTTCACCTTGAGCTTGGCCTTTATATACTACTCTAAGATGTGCACAGACCATGTATATCCATGTCTACCCTGAAGTTGTACAGTAAGCCAGCCAGTAGCATAAGAGGCATACTCGTGTAGGCCGTATGATAAATGCATGGGGCGGATAGAAGGAATGAGGCAAAGGGCCTCTCATAAGATGTGGGGAAATGGAAGAGAAGAGGCGTGGACACAATGAGGACGGAGATCTCTGCCACAGATGAGATCCATCTCTAGATCCGTCAGATCCGATGAGATAGATGAGATCCGGGATCGGGGAGATCAGGGGAAGATCCAGGGAAGATCCCTAGATGTGCCTCATGGCCACTAACCTTAGAAGTACTCATATAGTATATGCCAGATCCTAAGTTAGGGTTTAGCCTGATAAGGGATGGGATTCCCATGATCACGTGAGAATGAAAGTGGTCATTGCATGGTTTGCAACAACATTGGCATTTATCTTTGCTTCTGAGACAACCCTAGTCTTATCTTCTCTTCTTGCTTAGATCTTTTCACTACTCTGAAACTATAAGTACTATAACTCCTGTATGGTACTATAGTTTGAATATTGATGAAAACACCCCTATTTTAAGTTTATCCTTACTCTGACTGAGCTTTCAAGCTTACCCTCTGAACCTCCAGTTCACTCTGAAGTAACTCCAGGCCTTAATGAAATTCTTAAGGAAATCCTAAGGGCTTGTTCTCATTATGACTAGGCTTAACAATTCTTATCTTACCTGTTCTTTGTATTGAGCCATGAGACCACTCTTTTCTTTTCCTCTGATCCCTCCATAAATTAGAACATTAGGTTGTGCAAGAGTGTACCATATAAGGTAAAGCCAAGTCCTATCTGATCCAAGGAAAGCTTTCTTTGATCTTTCAGAATCTCTGGACTTTTTTGGAAGTCTCTGAAGCTATACCCTTATCTATAGATTAAGTACCATTAGTAGGCTCAATCCAGGAGTTTGTTCTAAAGCTCTTTCTTAATGTCATCATAAATTCTAATAGTATCTTGTACCTAGAGATACTCCCTATAGCCTTTCTATAGCCTAGCAGCACACCTGACTTAGAAGATCTTTTAGTATTCTCAGGATTAGGTCTAATAGTGAAGTAACTAGGTTGCTATAAGTTGCAACTTTAAGCAGTTTTAACAGCAGTGCTTAAAGCAAAAGGGGGCTATACTGAATACTAATACCATTAAAATATCCTGATTAACTCAAAAGTGAAAAAATCCTCTCTATAATATTGCTATTTTAATTTAATCATATTCTATAGTCTTTAATCCAAATCATGTGACATAAAAGGTACTTTTGTAATCAAGAGTATGTACTATTTATAACTTTACTAAAGATAAGCAAAATTCCCATGCTATTTGGTATTGTGCTTTACACATCACTATTAAAATTTGTTATTGTTATATATTTTGCACAACCACCACTTTTATATCACATAATTATGGAAGACATACTCCTTTTCAGGTAACCCTAGCTTGGGGTTTGACTATTTATGAGTACCTTCATGGTCAATGGTCATGTGATATGGAATCTGGAATCTTTCCAGGATCTACTCTAGATCTTCCCCATCAGAATCTTGATGTATCTCCATAAATTCATGGATCTAGAATCTATATCTACAATTCCATCATATTTGTGGCAGAAATTTTTATTCTTGTGTTTACCCTAATCTTCCATTATGAGTTTTCCCTTCTCTTTCATTCTCTATCCTTGATACTTGAGGCCACTGCCTTATTTCTTCATATTTGCTCCATGCATTCTTTTCTTCTATTTAATAGTGCATTCTTACTGCTAGTGGTATCCATAGTTAGCAGTAGTTTAGAATAGGCTTAGTATACTTGATCTATATGCCACCCTGGGCCATATATAAGGGGCAGGTATGAATAGTATTACATATCTTGCACAACCACCACTTTTACATCATGTGATCATGAAAGATATACTCCTTTTTGGGTAACCCTAGCTTGAGATCTGACTATTTACAAGTACCTTTATAGTTAGTAGTCATGTGACTTGGGATCTGGGATCTTCCCAGGATCTGCCCAGAGATCTCCCCTATCAAAGATCTAGATATATATCCACAGATCTGACAGATCTCAGATCTATATCTATGATCTCATTACATCTGTGGCAGAGATCCCTGTCCTTATGTTCTACCCTGATCTTCCATTATAAGTCTTTTCTTCTCTTTCATTCCATTCCTTGATTCATAAGGCCACTGCATCACTTTTTCATATCTGCTCCATGCCTTTCCCTCTCCTATTTAATAGTGCACTCTTACTGCTATTGGTGTCCATAGATAGTAGTAGTCTAGGGTAGGCTTAGTGTACATGGTCCATGTACCACCCTAGGCCATATATAAGAGGCAGGTATGGGTAATCAAGTCACTCTAGACTTGATCACTTCATATCTTGCTTTAAGCACTTCTTTGAATTCCTACCCTTTCAGGAATAGGCCCATGGCTGCACAGGCATGAGTCTCTTCTGAGTCCTCCTTCATTGATCCCTTCTTAATTGCTTCTCTCCAGAGCCTCCTCTAGGTTTTTCCCTTCATGTTTCTTCCTCTCAATCTTTATCTAGAAATAGCCTCTGGGATCCAGAGTCATAACAGGTAGTCAAGTCTCTTCAGACTTGATTACTTTGTACTTTGCAGTATGCACTTTTTTGAATCCCTACTCTTTCAGAATTAGATCCATAGTTGCATGGGCATAAGTCTCTTTCAAGTCCTTCTTTGTCAATCCCTCCTTGGTTGCTCCTCTTCAGAGCCTCCTCTTGGAATTTCTCTCTGTGTTCCTCCTCTCTCTCTTTGTCTAGGTTTAGCCTCTGGGATTCAGAGACATAACAGTTATGGCTCAAACCCAAAAAAAAGAAAAATACCTGAAGGGGTGCCCACATCAGAGAGGAACCAAGCAAAGGAGAGGAAACAAGTGCTTTAGACTAGATTCTCTAGTCTGTGCCCTTGTTCCTTATATATTGCTAACCATGAGGCCTACATAAGGCAGCTAATATAAAACTACATAAAACTACATAAGGGATAAGGGCATAGAAAAGGAGATTCCGGCACAATGAGATAAATGGAATTGGGGCTAAAGCGGTGAAAGTAAGGTAAGTTCATAACAAAATTATTATAGAAAAGATTTCTGAGGTTACCATATACCTTTTGAGAGGTGCACTGCAGAGAATATCACACTATACACAAGGAGACCTCAGTTTCATATGAACAAAAGACTGTAACATTCTTCTAAACTAATCTATACACAAGGAGACCTTGTAGGTACTGTTCAGCTAATGAATGTAACAAAATGTATAGTGGCCTCACCTCAGTTTCGTATGAACGAGAGACTGAGGTGCAACGTTGAAAAGGACGACGCGATTACGTAAGGAGATGTCCGGCGTATGCCTCGGAAAGAAAAGAATGACGAAGAAGAAAGGAGAGTGAAGAGGAATGAAATAAATAGAATGAAACTTCAACAATACCTTAGTTTAAATATTGACCAGATGACAAGACTTCTTATCCACCTTGTTTTTTTATCTTTCTCTGCCCAAGTCAGAATAACTCAATTCTAACCCTCCAACCCCTATCTGTAAATCAGGGCACTAAAGATCTGCAAGAATGCACCATATAAGGTAAAACCAAGCTCTGTTCAGCCATCTTCCTGCCAGAGTTCACTGGTGAGTTCCAGAGTATGACTGCTGTGTCTAACAAGATTCAGCAAGAAATTGCTAAAAGTTGTCTCTTGGCTGATTGCCCAACAAGGTGGTTGCCCCTTTATGAGATCAGTTGTGAATAGTAGGTATTATTATTATGTAGTATTCGTTGTAGAATACATTACGTATACTGTAGATAAGTGTATTAATGTCTGCGTGCTCGATCTGAGAGTCTCATTATCCCGAGCTTTGGTTTGCTGCTAGTCCAAACAGCACAGTGGCGCGTTCTCCAAGACATTAGCCGGTGTGCAGATTTTATTCTTCTTTTCATCTACCGTGGGAGCGACAAATGTTTCCTGACTATGCCAATGTCAGTTCTCACCGCACTCGTATGGGGGCACCGTGACTTACGGGTCCACCAAGGTCAGCTCCTTTGACAGCGGTGAACGACCGCGAGACGAACGAGGCGCTCTATAGAACGTGTCGATTTCCATAATCGCTTGACGGATCTCTGGGATCGATATGCGTCTCGTGGGTGTCGGATGCCAGATCTTATCAAGTAGGTCATTCATACCCTCTGAGATCGGTGACGTGCGCAACAAATATTTCTTAGTGGAACAAAACGCTCTATATCCTCTGTCCCTCGGACGGGCCTCATCCCATGGGTGGCGGCCTGTGACCATGTTGAAGAGGATCACGCCGAGCGACCAGACATCCGCCGTGTCTGCATAGTAGAAACGTTCCATGCTATCGAAGCATTCTCGAGGCGTGTCAGCTCAGTTATCCATTGTGTTTCAACGACTGACTGACCTGGACTCATATAGGAGGTGGTACCACATCCACCGTCCTCACAGAGTCGACTGTCGGTGGACAGTCCAAAATCGCCAATCTGTATTTTGGTGCCATCTGCACTGCACATGATATTTTCTGGCTTCAGGTCCCGATGGAAGATTCCCTTCTTATGACACGCAAGCACTCCATCCAGTATATCTATGAACACCTTCTTAATGAGAGCGTCATTCCTCCAGTACAGCTTCCCCTTCCAGATTGCCCTGAACATGTCCATCTCGCATAGGGACAAGACGAGGAAGAAGTGACCGTCTTCTTCCATTGCACCGTGCAACATCATGACGTTCGGGAAACCAAGAACTGCGGCATGATTCTCGATCTCCGCCAGTTGCTGGAGCCGGCGTTCGGCATTGGGATTGTGGGGTATGCACTTGATGGCGAAGGCGGGTGAGTCCTCTATCGAAGTGTCGACAGCCTTGTATATACTGCCGTATGTACCGGATCCGATGGGGGAGATGAGACGATAACGGCCGACTAGCTTGCCAGTGAAGTCTAGTCCAGTCATCGAGAGTTTTGAGCACTGAAGAGATAGGGCAGAGTATGCGCAGAATGCAACGATATGGCGACGAGGATGTTGGTGGTATCAGTTCAAGTCATGCCCTGACCCGAGCCCCTCATCGAAGCTCCTAAGTACACCCCCGACTGAATGACGGTCGCTGAACAGGACTTGGGTGATGTCATAGCTATATTGGTGGCTGTGCTATCCTGGTCGTTCTAAAATGGTAGTACGGGCCGCGTGCCGTAAATGTACTGGAACTCTCGTAGTGTACAAGGCAACAACGCACATCCTTGATTGAAGGATCAGAAACGCGAACGTATTCAAGGTAATCGTTCCCATTCTCCCAGAGTGCAACGGCTCTGTTCAACACACTCCAGGACTCATCACGAGATCATGAAGCGCGGGGGGGTCATCGCTCGCCATTTTGTCGCGCTTCTCTCTGCATCTTGTCCTGGAGTGCAACTACTCCAGGTCCCCCCATATCATTGACCAGGATAAAGAAATCGTCAGCGAGGACAGCACGCCAACTAGTTGCTAATCAACGAAGAAGACTCCACGGCTCGTAGCTCGTACTCCATCACTTTTCTACCACAGCCCCAACGCGCTACATCTGCCCTCTCCGCATCAAGTTCCGCCGAACACGCCGCCTCTCACCACCGACACCCTCTCCCTTGCCCCACTGCAAATACGGCACGTGTCCCCTCTCCACACCCGCCACTCGACCCTCTTCGTCCGCCCGGAAGTCGAGCATGCCCCATATCGGCAACTCCATCTCGCCCTTCACGAGCACACGCGTTCGGTCAAGGAGCCCCACCGGAACGGGGGTGAGAATGTGCATGTGTGCCGAGTCTGCGTCTAGTGAGATCGGTATCCCTCGGATCAGCGCGAGACCGTGACATGTCGAAACCGTCGGATCGGGGGGCGGCTCCCCAGGTGTGTACGATAGCAAAGACGTCTCTGGCAGTGTCCATCGCACCGACCGACCCATGTTGTCAGGGGGTCCATCCGAGACAAGTCCAACGATAGCTCCGTTGAGCACCCGTGTCAGTTCTGATCCCACCACGTCTTCATAGCCCGGTCCACTCAGGTACACATGATCGAATGCTCGCCTATAATCCACTTCGTAAGGATATCGCGCACACAACGGCAGCGATGTATCCCAGCTGGTGGCAATTATTTCATTCATCACCAGTCGTGTCGACGAGGAAACCGGCACCTCAGGGAAAATAGCGTGAAAGTATGACAAGGTGCTGAGATGGCGATGATCCGTCGCGGTGTGATATGTGTTCGTCATCTCTGTCTGGACACCCTCTACCATGACATGTCGCCCAACACTTGCTCGCATCCATGGCATGACAGTCGAGACGCGCGACATCGATCTAATCGGTGCCCGCCAACCCCGCTCTGGGGTGCCACCGACTTCGAATGTGTGCGAAGGCTCGACAAACTCTTCGATCCGCATGTTCAGGTCTGCACCAAGTCCTTTAGTCCACCCCATCATATTCACCACGAGGGGGATAGCATCATATGTGCGCTCGTCCCCAGGTAGACGCTCATCCATCGGCACAGGAAACTGCAAATCCAGCTTGTATGTTTCCAACAAGGACTGAATCGCATGCAGATAATGACCAGGGCTCGAGCGAGGCGAGGTGGATCCAATGTAGTGTGCACGATAGGGTAGACTCGGGTGCGTGAATGGAGGTCCTGTAAAACCACGCCGTTCACCATCCTCAACCAACTACACGACCGGGTATAGGGCGGCTCACCGAACGCATAGCTCTCTACTACGTTGAGCGCCACCAAACCACCTGGGGTGAACTCGGACTGACCCAAGTCAGTCTCGAGGAAGGCGACTCGCCGATATCTGGACAAGCGGATTCGATGAGAAAATAGATGCGACATGCGCTCAAGGCCACTGACCGACATAACAAGCGATTCACCAACGTGCGCGCAAGTGTACTCTTCCCACTCTTCTTTGGTCCCTTGACTAAACACACCGGTGCGGTACTCATCTCAGATCCTGGATGCTCGTCGATTGATGCCAGTGCAGCTTCCCAAGAGACCGGAAGTACAAACGGACGAATTTCCCTAGTGCTGTGTTTGATCTTTCAAGAAACGGGTCGGTTGGACAGTATGGTCCAGGAACAGTGAAATACGTACAATGTGTACTCCTAGGATATCAATGCTTGGGACAACATCTGACTCTCGAGGTGGCTTGAAAACATTCTCAAACACCTTACATATCTGTCCGAGACCTTCGACGCCGGTGTCAGCATATTCAACCAATATCGCAGTGGACTTTTCTTGTTGTTGAATTGCATGCGGTATCGGGAAAGTACAAGAGCCCTGGCGATCCAATGGAGCACATGACAAGATGGGTATCGGCGAGGACCGAGGAGCGAAAACCACGTATTTCGTGTTAGACGGTGGCAACGTAACACCGAGGAGGAAAAGGTTGCCCTGTAGAACACAGATTGAATACGTTCCTACGAGCGCAAGGGTCTCGCCGGGTTGAATGACCAGGATGCGCGCCTTCGCGCTGGTCGCATACTCACTCTCAGGTGCTGGATAGAGATTACGATCGGGTACGGGGTGGAATGTGGACAGAGGCAATGGCTCTGTTTTTTTCAATGTTGCTGAAGTTGGACCGCCAGTGGGGTCAAACGAACCGGAGGGGACAGGTTCTTCGTCATCTGATGAGCCAGGCATGGGGCGACTTGGCGACCAGGTCCGGTTTTCTTTCGTGGAAGAGATAGATGGAAGTGCAACGGGCGACGGGATATCCGTCTCTATCTCTATCTCCTCCTCAGACGAAGAGTCTGACTCTGAGCTGACATCGGTCCCGGAAGTAGTGTCGTCGACTGGGACTCCGTTTCGCACGTGGGACAGGTCGCCCGAATCAAAGTAGCGTGCCCTCCGGTCAGGCTCTTCCTGAGAACGAACAAACCTGACCTTTTTGTTTTTTGACGGACGAGCATTGGTTGAGCCATGGGATTTCCGCTTCGGGGCTGGTTTGTCGTCGGATATCAACGGGGTCGATGGTTTTGGCGACGGTGACAGGGATGACGGTGATGGGGGTTTGGAAGACGCCGCAGTAGATCCTTGCCCCGCTGCTCTCGTTGCTTTGCGTGCGGCAACCGCGCTGAGCATCGTTGAGTTGCGCTGAGGAAAAAAATGTGACACAAAAACGGGAAATTGACCCCTATTAGACAACAACCCCACTACATGTAGGATCCACCTCGTCAATGGGCGCCCTTACTGTCGCTGTGAAATTATCGTGCTATATCCAACGACTGCTCCCTGAACCGAAATGGTCCGCCGAATCTGCGGATGAGTGAGAACTCGCTCATGTGGACAGACTATAGTCAGCTCCGGATCCACGATCAAGACAGTCATCTCGACAGGTGGCGGAAGAGACAAGGTGAGCGGAATGATCATGACCTTGCCCAAACACGCTTGCAGACGCTGGCGAGCCTGCTTCTCCAGGACGTCTAGCACCAGTGGGAGTGCAAGAGTACTAGCCCCACCCAGGGCAGTGTGCCAGTCAATGGTCATGTCGCACCTAGTCCCTTTTGCGAAATACGTCCCGCCGGGTCCTGAGCGAGCGTGTGGAGACGCAAGTTGTCGCTCTGTCTTCGACGTACATGTCCTGGAATGTTCGGCGCTGTTGCAGGGAAACCTGGATGAACATTGCGACATGCATAGAGGACCGTGATCTAGCTCGAGGATTAACAAGGCACATTCGCCTGCAACTGGGGCTCCACACTGGCGGGTGGTGGTAGACTAAGACCTGGAGAAGAGGGACGACTTCTCGCCATATGGTGCCTACACATCGCTCCTACGGACAAGGTCTATTCACGATGCCGTGAGGTCGACTCCAAGTCACTTTCTACTTTGCAGAGTTCAGGCCATTCGGGATCAATCCAGTCAACTGATGGTAATGGATGGTAATGGCCATCCATCAGTGACCAGGAGCGATTATACGCAGTGCACTGGGAACAATCTGCGGCAGGTAAACCAGAATGACTATTCAACGATACTCGGTATCTGCCTCAAAGATTCCTGTCGATCAAGCTCTCGATTAGACCCACTGGTGTCAAAGGATATTCCTTCAACTCGACTTTCCCGTTCACGACGACCGTGTTCGCTTGGAGCATGATCTTGCGAGGCTATCACCCGCCATGCACACCACTATCAGGGCGCATATACGGAAGGAAAGGATGACCCACCTGCTTCTTTCTCAGCACGAGATCTCTGAACTCGACCACCCACTCCTTGGGTGGCGTTGTGAGGTCCGCGTAGAATGCCCTTGCACCAGGTCCATCAGCCACGCTCTTACGTATCTGCAGTTGGCAGAGAAGCTCCCCCATGACTCTGCTGCCATTCTGAAGGACATTCTGGCGGTCGATCTTGGGCGGACAGTCAGGCACATATAGAAAACATAGTCAGTGGAGACACACTTCGACGTAAGCATCCTCAAGGTTGCCTTGCGCATCACGGACGGTCTGGAATTTCACCAGGCCAGCCTGTTCCATGAACTTGGTGATACCCAACCTTTGCACGCGGTCGAGGATCACAACATCACTAAAGGCGATTAATACCACGTCACGCACCTAGCTTGCATATGTGCTTGTCCGTGCTTGGCGGTGAGTGGATCATAGAACTCCAGAGCACGAATACCATATCGAGCCATCAGGAGAAACGACACATAGACAATATCCTCGCGGTCTTGCTGGTCTTCGTACTATACTCGCACAAGGTCCGTTAATTCTAAATCCGCTCCGGCATGTTGGCCACTTACGTCCATTATACTCAAGATTCTGTCGTTGTTTGCAACTAATGTGAGATAGAAGATTAAGTTGGCAGAGTCTGTAATAAGTGCAATTTGACTCACGATACATCGCCACAGCTTCTGCGCGGCATTCTTCCATCGACGAGGAAATTTCCCCCAAGACTGAACCAGAGGTCTGGCCGGGCTTGTACCACGTAGTGCTGTATCAACCGTAAAACCAAGGAAGGCACAAGCAGCAAAGCGGTCCTCACACTTTCTCCCCGGTGAGTGGATTAATGGTCTACTCCAGCAGTCTAAGGTGAGCCAACATAATAAATGAGACGGGATAATGTCGACAGCACCTCGGGGTCAAAGTTAAGCGTTCCATCCGCATTCTCCGTGAATAGCTTGCCAGAACCATGGCCAAGGAGCTCATGCGTCGCAACCTGCAGCTCGAACGCACGGGAATCCCACTTCTTGTATAATTCGAGATCACTTTCATGGATGAACGTCACTTTCTCGTCTGAGTCGTGCAGTAGTTCAGTTTGTTGATCATGTCACATGAAATTCTGGCTCACTGGGATCTTTCGCCGCAAGGATATTCTGCGCGAAGAACACATTTTGGACTAGACGAATTGTGAACAAAGAACGCGACAGCTTACAGAAAGCGAGACATTCTTAAATCCGTGTGATTCTCGGATGGCATAGTAGTTTGGTATCTGTAAAGTCGTGTAGATGGTGAGTACTTTGGTGCTGACTCACTCACATTAATTCCTGCTGGTATACCTAGAAATTATGGATGTAAGCGAGTTGCTTTCGCCCTGTTCATGTGCCTAACCTCCGGTGGCAAAATGAAGAATGTCGAGAGCGGTAAAATCTGGCTTCTTGAATTGATCCACCTCGAATGCAGGCCCCCAGGGAAGACATTTGACAAGTTCAGG
Organism: Pulveroboletus aff. viridisquamosus; assembly: GCA_038088935.1. NCBI lineage: Eukaryota > Fungi > Basidiomycota > Agaricomycetes > Boletales > Boletaceae > Pulveroboletus > Pulveroboletus aff. viridisquamosus. The sequence goes on from JBBPJW010000387.1 coordinate 14,066, forward strand.
TGCATCATTGACGAGTTTATCGTATTTAGCACTGAGGGCTTTGTCGACAATGGCAGTAAAACCTTGAAGGATTTGAGTGGTCGTTAGCGAGTGAGCAGTAATTGACTAACCCTCCCATTCGGCACGACCGCCATACGGGTCTACGTAAGTCTCAATGAACCCGATGTAACTTTCCACTACAGGACCGGTATCCTTGACCCATGAGATTGAACCTTTTTTGTGCTCTTCGATGGAACCCGTCTCAAATCTATGCAAGACTCAATGCCCACCAAGGAGATTATCTTCAAAAAGAAACTTACGACTTGATGTAACGATCCAACATCGCTGTTTGATTATCATTTGCCGTGTACTTCTGAGCCTGTTTGTAACAACTCTAAGTTATGTACAAGATGACAGAATACGGTGACCGCACCTCCTGCAGAGCCGCAACGACCTTGGAGAGTGCTTCCGTAAAGTCTCCGTATTCGACAGTCAACTTTGCATTGATGGTCGGTGTGCTGAACTTGTGGAATGCCGAGGGTTTCTTGTGGGCCGAAGCGACAAGGAGTGTGAAGTCCCCTGGTCCATTTTTGCGAACACTTTGGAAAGTAAGCCATGCGGCAAGTCATTTAGAGAAGGAAAATTTACCGGGTGTTCAAGATATCGATCCCGTGGATTTCAGCAGCTTGTTGCACGGCAGCGACTTCCTCATCCGTAATCACCTCACCTAGGTAGTAGTTGGATATGTGACCCTCTGATCGCTTTCCGATGGATAATGAATTCTCAGGCATTACAGAGTATATATGCTCTTTAAGCTGTGTCAAGTTCGCGCGCGGCTCAGGGGAAAAGATGATCGAGGTGACTGACTTGATCGAAGAGTGGCACTGCATTAGGTGCATTCGAGGAGACCGCAACAACCCTGGCAAAGTCGTCCTCAGAAATACGAGGGATAATCTTGGTGAAGCCAAAGCTCTTGTAGTTCACTAGATTGTGTAACACCTACGATGCGGTTGAATGAAAGGGGGAGAGATGGGGATGGAATGCGAAGATGAACTGGGGCGAACCTGCATAGTGTACTGAAGGAGATCCTCGAAGGCTTGCTGGCTGACGCCAGACCTGCTTTGTAGAGCCGCGAGATCGGTCAACTTGCCATTGGTGCTGAAGGTGAGAATCAAGAGATCGTAGAGGCTCGTTGCTTGCGGCGTCCATTGGTCCTGGATGATGCGAGCTCCAGCCCATGACGCCTGACCGATATAGTGTGCATATAACTTCTCCTTTTCGCTGTCTTCCCATCAGAACATTGGATTGAACGGAGGAGGACAACAAACGTGAGTTGAGAGAAAGACTTGGCAACTTCGACTCTGCAGATTGGCGTCGTCCTGTCTGCCAAGTACCTCTCAGCTGCAAGGGAGGCCATAGTTCTCCAGGCTGTGAAACGGGATAGAGCAGAGGAGGCAGGTACTGTTGTGGATGATGATCGAAACGACAGAGAGACGTCTCCCAGAGCTCCTGACCGGGTGAGAAGGCGACGCAGTGTCATATAGTCACATGCACTTGGTTAACGCCCGTACCAGAAGGTTAGAGCTTTAAAACGACCACTCCTTCCCGCGTTCTCATGCGAGAAATGTATTGGACGGCGTCGCTTAGCATCGAACGTCTTCTTGCCGTCCTCCAGTACTTACTATTCCTTCAGGTACCTGCTTCCACGATAACTGCGCCCATCGTGAACCTTGGCTATGCACAGTACCAAGGTGCTGTAGATACGTCAACTAACACCACGAGTTTTCTCGGTATTCGCTATGCTGCTGCACCAGTTAGTACGCGTATCAAGACAACCCAAATTTCCTATCGAGGCTTGACTACTTCACCAGGAATCCTGCGATGGGCCGCACCTCAACCCCCGCCGGTTGTGTCTGGCGTACAACAGGCTACGACCCAGCCCGAGAAGTGCTATCAGGGACGCACAGGAAGTTCGACTACGGGTCCATTGCGTACTGGTATGGTATCGAAAAGTGATGTGATGGAGTCGGAAGACTGCCTGTTCCTCAGGTGCGTGTCGAGCTACCATGTTGGCTCACCTGGTTTTCGACAAGCCACAGTATGTACACTCCAGGCCAAACCATCGTCCCTGTCAACTCAGGAGGACTTCCTGTCCTCGTCTGGATCCATGGTGGGGGGTAGGTTTGTTGGTGCTCTCTGCCTATGGTGGTCCTTACAAGAGTGTTTGGAGGTACTCCGTTGGTCGTGAGAGCGAGTCCAATGGTGCAGACTTGATTATGAAGTCCAATCATAGCCTCATGGTGGTAACTATCCAATATCGCCTTGGTCTATTTGGCTTCTTGGCCGGCGAGACAATCAAGTCCGGAGGGGCGCTCAACGCAGGTCTTCGTGAGTTTTCTGGGGTCAGAGAAACGCAACGCGATAGCAACGAGTTTCCACCATAGTTGACCAGGACTACGCACTGCAGTGGGTACACTCGCATGTCAGTGCTGGCTTCTTTGCCGCTCCATTCTCTCGTTAACACAGGGGAATAGATCGCCACGTTCGGCGGCGATCCAACGAAAGTGGCAATTTGGGGTATATCCGCAGGTATGTTCCGCCACCATGTAGGCTAAATGATTCACAGGTTTCACTGTTAAGGTGCTGGATCTGTGTTGCAACACGTCATTGCTCGTGGTGGAAAGACACAACCTCCGTTATTCAGAGTTGCCATCACCAGCTCGACTTATTTGCCGCCGCAATACGATTACAATGATCGCGTCCCCGAGGCAAGTTTCCGTTCGTTCTCTTAATTGTCTTTCATTAATGTATTTCATATAGTTGCTCTACAGAGAGGTTGTCGCTGGGACCAAGTGAGCGTGCATTGCTTCAAAAGACTGAGATTGACCTCGAAATGATGTAGTTGTTCATCGAATCCAGACACTTTGTCCTGTCTTCGTGCAGCTGGCATCGATACATTGGAGTGCCTAAACAACAAGATCAGTCAGGACGCGGTTTATGGCACGTATCCCTTTGTTCCAGTGGTCGACAGAGAGTTCATCATCGAGCGCCCTACTATCGCTCTCGCCAGGAGAGAGATAAACGGAGTGAGAAGGATTCATAACAGCTGTTATCTAACTGCTGAGATCCCCCTTGTTACATAGGAGGCACTATACTCTGTCACGAATATTCATGAAGGGGACATCTTTGTCAATCAATCGACCACTCTGAACATCTCACAGTATATCAGAATATTGTTCCCAAACACCCGAGCATCACAAGCCGCTGCGGCGGTCCCCCTGTACGAAGGTCTCGGTACAAACGTCGACCAGGCCAACTATGCTGTGGGCGAATGTGAGCACTTCCCAGGTTGTGTTCATCGTGCGCCAACATGTTTGGTGTTCACAGCACTCTTTGTCTGCCCTACCTACTACCTTCTCGAGGCTTTCGGTGCCAAAGCATGGAAGGTGACGGGAATCGACTTTTTTGCAACTAAGAAGTGCCCTCTAACGATGGACTCTTCTTTTCTCAGGGAGAATTTGCTGTTCCACCAGGTCACCATGGTCAAGATCGAGGATACTACTTTACAAGGTATGATATGCAACTGCCCATTGACATCAGTGAAGGCTACTCAAGCTAACGTCACAACGCGCCATACACCCGCGCTAGCGCAAACTCCGAGTTCATTACTGCGTTCTCGGCCAGTTTCTTGGCGATGGTCATATCGCTGAACCCAGGTGACAAGTACATTGAGGGCGATATTGCACAGTCTGCTGCGCAATGGGATACCTGGTCCGGTGGCCACACTGAGATGATGTTCAACGTGACGTCGTCTGGAGTGCCACACGTGTACACATACGCGACGGACAGTGCTTTGTTGTATCGTTGTGCGTGAGTATTGTCGATTATCTCTTTGATGGATCAGGATACTAGTATTAAATGTCAGATATTGGCGGAGCATCGCCGAGAACACGGCCCAGTGAAATCGGGTTCAAAGCTGTTGGGACATATCCCTGGTGGGGCGAGGATGTCTCTACTATTGATCATGAAGATAAAGGGCAATAGTTTTTTTTTTTTAAAGTTTTCGGGTAAAGTAACACTGAGAATACATTGCTTACTAGAAAAGAAACATGCGGTTTGGGTACATTGGCACAGATATAATACAAATCACAGTGTGTCTTGGACTTCCGCCCTGTAGCATCTGTCGGGAAGAAACACAGGCCTCATCCGCCGATCACCAGCGTCGGGGAAGTCAAGGAAAAAATCGGAACCTCCAAGTTGGCGAGTTCAGACTTGCTCCCTGTCAACGAGCTCGTCCTTCTTGGAGAGCCCGCAACAGTGAATGGAAGAAGGACAAGGACTTTGTTTTTGTTCTGGTTCTGTTGACCCTGCTTCCGCAGAACGCGTCGTACTTCCGGGCGTGGCCTCATCTTTGGCACGAGTATGTGCACAGCAACCCCCATCAAAGTCTTCTTCTCGCGCCCAGCGGATCATCTTGACACCCTCCCAACCAAACATGATGCCGATCACAACCGTTGTCACTGCGTCGACCCACCATCCACCTTTCCACATGCGGTAGATCAGCGACCCGACGAATAGGACGATGGAGAGCTGCATGCAGCAGAGCGCGCAAACGGCTTCACCGTGCAGGACACTAGAGTCCAGGGCACGAGCAAGATAGCGCTTGGCGAGGTAAAAGGCGAGCGTGATGGCTGTGGCACTCACGGCGATAAGGAGGGCAGGGAGGGCTGTGGAAGGGCGGTCGTGTGCTGCGAGTGCAGTACCTGAGGTGGCAATGGCAGCAACAGTAAGGGCGGCTAGGAGAGCGCCGATAATGATCGTTGTGATGCGTTCAATTCTGTGAGTTTGTGAGGTGAGGTGGGTGAGGGACAATCGTTGGGTTGGTCGTTAGCGGGGGAAACAGAATCTCAACAAAGGATTACCGGATGATCTGTGGGGATGTTTTATCTATGCTCTCTATTTCATCACCCGAGTTACTGACGCCCAAGAAGCGCCAGGCGACGAGAAAATCCGAGACAACCTCGACGGCAGACTGAAGACCGTAAAAGACGAGAGCGCGCGAGGATGATTCAGCACCAAAGACGATGGACACCACACCTTCGGCAGCGTTGTAGAACAAACTGAGGATGCTGACTGCGATGGCGTACTGCTGCAGGCGGCGACGGGATGGCATCGTTAGTCGAGGAGGGAGGGAAGAGTGAAAGACGACGATAAGTAAGAGCAGGACCGAGCTCACGTCTTTTGACCCAGATCTCACTTGAGAAAGACTCGCGCGATTGCCCAGATTGGCCTAACGACCCGTTGGAGATAATTTTATCCACTACATCCTGAGGAATGGATGCAGGGAAGACGTGGAATGCGGGTGCCACGTAGAATGCAGACTATGCCAGGCCGCCAGACAGAAACTCATGAGTCAATAGCCCACGAGCGTGGCATCGAATAATGTCGTTTGGTGTGCTGGATGCGTATACGTACGGGTGAACACTAAATTGCCAGGGCGCAAGTGTGTCGTGCCGGCGGATTCATTTGTAGACGAAACATGGCCGAGACTCGGAGGAGCGGGTATGGGCAGTCTTACCGCTCCTTAGTAGAGTGAGATCAGGGCCGGAGGTTGTGACGAGGAGGCACGCTGGGCAGACGAGTACAGAAATCCTCATCCCCCTGTGCTCATTCGCTGATATTGCCACCACCGACGAATTAGCAATAGTTGATATGTGGGCGTGCAAAGTTGTTAGTAATTGATGTACATGCACTCAATGTCGACAGGATATCAACTTACAGGGATCTTTAGTAGAGGAGCTGGCGTTGGAGTGATATTCGTGTACCTACTTGGCGGCTTTCCACCTCGTGGAGGATTAAGACAAGGTCTTGTATTGCTATCTCGATCCGTAGCTTCCTAATCTCGAAGTGAAACTTACCGGTATCTGCAACGGATAGCAAGTTGCGGTCCGAAGACTGGCGGTGTAGAAAGTCACATTCCCCGTTGAGACGATATGTCAAATTGGTGGTAATGTCTTATCCTTGGATGCCACATGCCGCGGACCAAGAGAGGTGGCTCTCCATGTTCAGGACATGAAATCAATAGCTGCTCGTAGGCTGTACCCATTTGTGCTTCGTTTCCGCTTCGATGGACATGAGTGAGCTACAGGAAAATTGGGTCTCAACGTTTGCAACCCCCACGCTGAGGTGTCGTAGGACTATTGAGTATGCCGTGCTGTCGACACTAATCGAAGTGTGGATCATTTCCGCCCTCTCGACCTCTCGTGGTGAATCACCTTACCGAAAAGACGGGGATTCTGCCACGAAGTCACAAAGAACTTGTCTTGAGAAGTCGGAGGAATTCGGTTTGAGTACTCGTAGCGTGTCGCGCTAAAAATGCGGACCGGCCGTCGTGGGACAACGCCATGTTTATAATGTCCTTGAAACACCAACGAGAGCTTCTAGAATCGGGATTTGGCTGCCAGTATGAATACTCTTTTGCAATAGCCGCGAGTGGTAGAAAGACCCATCTATATAACGGGCATGAACTGTGCGGCGCTATGCTGTACATTCATGTGCTAGTCGTGTCAAGGTCAGTCGATCACATCGGTCAGTACCCGGTAATGCAGATCCGACAAAGGGTCCAAGATGCTCAAATAGTTCACCTAGTCCTTGGGACGAACTAGAACTCATGGCGGCTGTTGGATTCATGCTCTGGTGCCTCCAACGACCAAGCGATGCTCTCTAATAATACGTTCACAGACGACGTCCAACCCGCTTCGCCATTGCCTCGTCACGATCACAGTCCCAATCAGTGTGAAGTGAGTATTTCGCCTTCTGCCTATCCACTTCTTCAGTTGTGACTGAGATGTGTGTATCAGTCAAGTGGTTTGGTTGAGTCGAACAATCGAGCAGCTGTAAGTTGACTCGATGTGAAGTTGGCGAGCCCGGATCAGTCAATTCGTGGTCAAACACATATTCAGCATCATCATCGACCCTTTCCATACATGCTTCAATACTCATGCAGTATTTATTCCTCGCGTAACCTCGACTAGCCTCCAGATGATTGAATTGTCAAGTTCAGCGTGTCTATTCAGCGACTCGTCAGTCGACAGCACGTGTAGGCTCGATCAGTCTCTTCACGTTGAATTAATGGGTGAACCCGGTCCGTTCACATCGACGCCCTGCGGCTGCCGAAGAATTCCGCTGACTTATGATATTGACCATAGTGATGTTATTGTCAGCCGCCCAGGCTTGTGGGGCTGACATCTTACAGGACAGGCTAATATACAGCAGGAGTCGTCAATCAGGTCTGTATATCACTCGTTTCATTGATCGTGCTCATGCCTGCCGACACTCATTTTGGCGATCTGTTCCTGAATGATGCTTTCGACTTCTCCCGGTACCCAATCTTGAAGCCAAGAAATGCGAAGTTATTGGTTGTACGTCTCTTTGTTCCGACAACCTCCGTGCCTTCTGACTTGTTAAGTCGCCATGTGAGCCAAGAAACCGTGAACGAACGCTGTTCATGCGTTCGAAGAATGTTTCTGAACCGCAACTCACGTCTTCGACCAACTGCATGAAAGAGCCCTGGTTCACGAAATCTGTATCTGCGCATACTGTAGGCGGTACCTCTAACCTCTCCAGTGACAATGATACCGGTGTAGCCATTCATCCCAGCCAGAACACTCCCGTCGTCGATGTTCCTGGTGCTCGAGTATGGTGCGATATGGTCGATGGCCATCTCCAGGAGACACCCCGTTCTGCACACAAGGATTTTTGCAATACCTCTGGGCATGTCGAACTGAGTATTCATAAAGGCGAGGATGACTCGTTATATAGCATGGATTCTGCAGATCAGGATGCGCACCCCCTCCTGCTCTCGATACCGATCATCCCTCAGATTAAGCTTGATCGCAAGGCCACCATTAGGAAACCTGACCCTGGACCTTTGTCGGATACTGTGCAAAGTCAATCACTTCTTTCACCTCGTGTCTGGAGTCTCAGGACACCCGCAAGGACGTCCTCTCGCCGTTACGGTCGTATTATCACAAAGAGCCAAGGCCACGATACATTCACCTTCCTGGAATCCCGACGCTTTGGGTCGACCAGCTGGAGCGACCACATGAAGAATGGTATCACCGAACCGGGATACGTACGTTCAGCATCCGAACCTATGTTAAACTCCCCAAATACATTGGATGACGAGATGGCATTTCTTTTGAAGAAAGAGACCGATGAGTCGCCACACTCCGACGTGTTGTTATCCATGATCGATGAAGTGGGTACTTCTCCTGGCCCGTATAGTGATCTCCAGGGTTCAGGCGTCGACGGGCCACCCAGCCTGATGCAGGCCCCTTCCCAACACCTCAAACGCAGCCATCAGCGATCTTTTGTGAAACACTCGATGTCGTTCAGCAGCCTCGTTCACTCTGTCGCTGACGGATATGCCTCCCTTGACCTTCTCCTTCGCAAACCGAGGACCAAGCTCAAATCCACGGTCAAGCTTAAATCCAACGAACGAGTCCCTCTAAACGCGCACGACCCGGTCCCCAAGTGGGCACCCAAGCAGGGACAGATCATCATCAAGGTATTCGTCCCCTCGACAGACGACATCTGGATGTTCCGTGTGCCACAGGATGTCAACCTCGCCGACTTCACATCGAGGGTAATAGCCAAGCTCGGGTTTTCCGTTTCCTTTAGCGGGAGTCTCTGGGACGAACCCAAGTACTACTTTGTGACGGACGAGCAATTCAAGTCATGGGTCAAGGGACGGATTAGGCTTGGGCGGAACCTACCTATCGTTGCACACGCTCTCGAACCTCTACCATTAGTCAGGCTGAGTGTGAATGGGGGCGATTGCGACGTTTGGTGTTATGCTTGAATAGGCAACGTATCCAAATGATTACCCCATGCTATTAGCACATTCGTTTTAAGCGACCACGAACGTGCTAATCCGGACTCAAATACACCAGCAAATCAACGCAAAAGCTTTTGAAACTGCTCACGGTGTACGATCGTTCCATGTCTACTTTCTCTGCCCGTGTTGTAGCCATAGACGGTTTCAGGCGACAGCTTACCCCCGGGTGATTATCAATCTGTTTCAGATCTTCAAAAAAATCCAAGCTAGTACGCTTTACATATTGCTGAACAGCTCAGGACAGGTATCCACAGCAATCTTGGATGAAAAGAACACGAACGCACTAAGCGAACAAGTACCAACGACGTATTGGGAAAGCAAACATGCTTCATTCCAGGAAGCCAAACGTGACGTAAATGAACACAACGTGCTGCTTGGGGCCCAAACGAACTAGGAAACCAAAGGAGAATGTTTAAAGTGTTAATGTACCGTCATGCCATATCTGTCTGTGTTGTAGCACCCACTGCTGATGCAGCTTGAAATTTCACAGTTTCGAGCGATATCTCGCCTTGGCCATGAGAAGTCGTCCGTTCATCAACTTGCCTCAGGTTAAAGAAGATTCGAGAAGCCAAGAGACTATGAAATGCCACCTGAGCACTGTTGCGGAACAACACGAGATAAGAAACTGCGGATATCTTGGACATGAAGAAGAATACAGACGTGTTCAGCGTACAAATATACGCAATCTGTTGGGAAGAACATACTTAGTGCTAGACGATAAGCATGGGCGTGGTGCACATACCGGTGCAGCAGCCTTCACGGCCAAGTTCGCTGCGGACAACACTAGTTTCCACGTCCCCAATCAAAGATGCTCCTCCGCGGTGCAGCAGGATACTCACGAATAATCCACCACATGTACGTGATTCCATCCCAATACAGGGTATTCAGTATTCTGCTTTGAGTGTTGCGGTAGTTTCGGAACTTTCTCCAGGAATTCATGCTTTGAAGGACTGGAAGAAGAAGACGTCGAGAGCGACAGGTGACCATGGTATGAACATACCTATTTCGTACACCATCAGTAAACCATACTGCAATGCACCACTTCTCGATGGTGGCTCGGCGCACACGAGTGGATATAATTCTGTCCAGATATCCTTTAGTAAACCCTCATATGCACCGACCGGACTGACGATAGAAAGAGGAGTCCCCTGGTAACGTGATGTGAATCAGTGTCGCTAACACCTCGGCAGCCGCAATGATCACCTGTGAACGTGTCATTAAATACGTTCCACATATGCCCATATATATTTGGGCAAGACTCACCACCGCCAACAAGAGCAAGAAAGTAAGAACCCTCTTGCTACGACCCCACATAGCATATGTGCGTAGCATCAAGATTGCCTCTGAGAGGACTATGCTCGCGATGTACACGACTGAGGGGGAGTGAACGTCAGCAGATGCGTAAAGTGTGCTGAAATTCAACAAAACCATCCAAAGCAACAAGAAAACCTCTAGACTGAAAACGGGGCTTGAGACGATTCACTGGTAGGTTCAATAGATGCACTCACGCCTTTATTGACTAGAACGACTGAGCGATAAGATTATCGTCAGACGGCCAGCGAAGGAAAGCCAGCGAAACAGACCATAGCAAGACAGTGGACCTATTATAAATGGGATATATCTTGAGAGTGTGAACACAATGCGTGTTAACCCCCATTTTGTACGCCATACATATTCCACCTGATTCCGTCATTGAAAATGATCGAATGTACGATTGGAAATGAAGAAAACCTCGGTAGAAAGCGTTAGGCAATAATCGAAGGCCTGTGCGGGGTGTGTTAGATGCAGTCAGCGCTACAGCGCTACACACACGAAAACAGCCATTGCAGCAACTGCAGGAAGAATGAACGAATGCAACACGGCCAAAGTTAGAAGCTTACTATTAAAGAACTATGTGAAGCAGGTGTTTGCAAGTTAACTTCCTTTGGTCCCTCAAACTCGATGGTGTGCAGACCTTGGTGATTTGGAGGCGAGTAAGGTCAGTTAGGACATCTTCTGCTGCCATGAAATCAGGGAGTGTCGTTCAGATGTTAAGGGCACCAGGGAGCCAAGGGGCCTCAAATAGTTGCTAAGGGATTGCATTACGAAAGGACAAGCAGCAGAAGGGAGATAAAACGGGCTGTGATTGATATTCGGGGTGAAGAGTTACGTGGTAGCAACACTAAACGAACACATACTTACAGCAGAAAATCCCACAATGTATGGGGTCAACGGGAGCGGCAAAAGTCCATGTTGTTATGAGATTTACGCGTGAAATATATCAATACATAAAATATACGTAGAGCATCATGTACCCGACATACAAGATAGTACTCCCGGTCATCGGCTATCACACAGCATGGATGAGAATTATTGATGAGCAATCCCCCCAAGTGTATCTTTTTTTTTTTTTTTTTTTCGTCGACGGGCCTAATCGTGTTGTCCGCGGATCATGTGTCACCGTAAGGTCCAGGTTTGTCTGGATACTGTCATATCCCGGGCCATTGGGACCAACTCTGACCCTCCGGCAAGTCTCTGCATGGCCGACATCTCACTGCTCGCGTCTTAATGCTTACTGGCACAGGCCACTCCGACCTTCTGGCGCTTCTCCATGTGACCCCCAGTTCACACTTGTATTCCCCTTTATGTTTGACAGCATGTCTCCATGTGGTTGCTTGCCTATTAGTATGTGTATACCAACATGCTTAGCGTCCTGGCGTCATAGGGCATGTTTACACGGGTTACATATCTTCCTACGCTAATTACGCACTAGTTCAAGGTTACCCGTTGTTTCGCATCATGCGCAGTTCCGTTTCAGCGCTTGAGTGGCAGTTCAAAGCCTCCTGGCATCGTGTGAGCCACGTCTACATCGCCACTGCTCTCCAAGACGCCACTACATTCCAGTACACATGTTACGCTGCTCGACTCTCCAAACACATGAACGATAGGACTCTGTAGATCCCTATGTTATGTTTCCCCCTTCTTTCTCCATACGCTCATCTGTTGGACTGCAGGATACTTGTAGTCACTTAGGGAATTAACATATTCCAACATCATCGGCAATCTATTGCCTGCGTGAGTGTCCTTAGCGTTTCCGCCTCGAGGAGACGGTAAGAAGTTAATCTTCCAACAGTGTGTGTTTGTAGACTGTGGACAGTACGATGCTGAGGATGGGGGAAAATAAGAAAGAATGCGCGCGGTGTCTAAATGTGGCAACCCATATAGCTGTATACTATCGTCAAGTGAACAGTCTAATCTCCAACGTGACGTACACTGAGGGTCTGCAGTGCAGTTACTGTCGGGGCTGCATGCGGTGCTGAGTAGTTGGAGCATCCCCAGCGGATGGTATATGATTTCAGCAGGGTTCCTGTCGGTCGACGGTTGCAGGTGTTCAACTTAGTATCTGCACGCTGGTAGAGACTCTGCCCATACGTGGACCAGAAAAGCTTCACTGGCACAGCAGACTCAATAATGGTAATAAGTGTGCAGATATCTTCTCGTGTGCAAATTGCTGCCTACCAGTGAATCAGCAACTTCAATTTGTAATGATATGCTAGATCCACTAAGCTTCATCACCAGTGCATGCATGTAACTCACGAGACCAATGAGGTCCCATTGATAGAATTATGATTCTCAGACGGGCACGCGACTGTCAATGGCGAAAAGACTATGTACAGGTAAGTAGGAGTAGGTAGTATGGGGAAAAGAGGAACTCACCTCAGTCGTGTGCGAGACAACGGACTGAGGTGCTCAGGACTAAAAAGTACATCATATATACTATATATTTGATGTATCCTATGATCAATGTATTGACAGCGTTTGTAGAACTGCCAGACTGAAACATAAGGGAACAAACAGATAAAATACATATGCGAGATAGTAACAAGGGAGTTCTTCGGGATTGAGATGCATCCCGGACGTGTGATGCCATAGAATGTGTGCATATCTGCTAGGGACAGCACTATTCGTGTTCCTGGCTGCGCGCGTGCTTGATAATCTAACACCCATTCCAGACGCCTGGGCTGCCAACATATAATTCCCCTCATGGTAAGATGCTGATTCGGGCCCAAACGAGCAAAGTATTTTGGAAGCGTTACTAATATGGTGTACATTCACGCTATGTCTACCGTATCTGCTTGTGTTGTAGGGCCTGCTGTTGATGCAGGTCGAAAACGCACAGTTTCGAGTGGCAGCTCGCTCCCAAGTGAGGTGGTCCGTTCATCAGCTTGTCTCAAATTGAAAAAAATCCGAGATGCTAGCAGGCTTTGTATTGCCACCTGAGCGCTGTGACGGAACAACACAAAATGAGAAACTGGGAATGTCTTAAACATGGAAAAGCAGACAGACGTATTCAGGGTACAAAAATATGCCATCTATCGAAGAAAATTTGCTTGGTACTGAGGCAGTGAGCATGACATTATACACATACCGATGCAGCAACCTTCACAGACATGTTAACTGCGGACAACACTAGTTGACGTGTTCCAAATCAAAGAAACACCTTCACTGTGTAGGGGGATCACTCACCGATAATACACCACATGTATGTCACCCCGTCCCAGTACAGTGTATTCAATATTCTACTGTGAGTGTCGCGGTATGTTCGAAACCTCCTCCAGGAATTCATGCCCTGAAGGACTAGAGGAAAATAACACTGAATGCAACAGAGAACTGTAACATAAACATACTTATGTCGTACACCATTATAAAACCATATTGCAATGCGCCACTTCTAAATGATGGCTCGGCACATACGAGCGGATGTAATTCTGTCCCAATAGTCTTTAGTGATCTCTCACATGTACCAACTATACTGACCAGAGACAAAGCTGGAGTCTTCTTGTAAAGAGATGTGGATTAATGTTGCTGATACTTCAGAAGTTACAGTGAATACCTGAAAACGTATAGAGTCCCTCTATTAGAACTCACTGACACTTTAGTATACACTTGCTAATTAAAACTCACCCCTGCCAATAGCAAGAGAAAAATAAGCACCACCCTGCTGTGACCCCACATAGCATATGTGCGTAGCAACAAAATTGCTTCCGAAAGGACTATGCTAATGACGTACATGACTTGGGAGAAGGTTAGCAAGTGCATAGAATACACTAGGGTATGACAAGACCATAAATGGCAAGCATAAAGCTTCCAGACTAAAAATGACGATTGGGATGATCCACTAGTAAGTTTAATGGATACACTCACGCCTACGTTGACCAGGATAACTGAGTGACAGAAATATCGTCAGACAATAGACAGAGACGATCGAGACAGGTCAGTGAAACAGACCATAACAAGAAAGTGGGCATATTATAAACGGGAGGTATCTTGACACTGTGAACACAGTGCGTGTCAGTCCCCATTTCGTTTGCCATACATATTCCACCTGGTTCTCCCGTTAAGAGTGATCGAATGTGCACATAGAAATGAAGAACCTCTGTAGAAAATGTTAAGCAATAATCAAATACCTTTGCAGGGTAGGTGTTAGATGCAATCGGTGTTACGGCGCTGCACATACGAGAATAGCCATTGCAGCGACTACAGAAGATTCAATACGAGGAATGAGACTCGGGCTAAATAAAGCTTACTGTTGAAAAACTGTCACAAGCAAATGCTTGTGGGTTAATTCCATTTCATTTCCCAAGCACGAAAGTGTGCACACCTTGGTGAATTGGAGGCGGGTGAGGTTATGTAGGACATCACTTGCTACTGTGTAATCAGGGAGCATTACCCGGACACTGAGGGCACCAAGGAACTAAGGGGAATATTGACGGCTCAGACGTTTACATTTGCTATGGGGAATTTATTGCGAAAGGGAAAGCCCCAGAATGGAAACACAACGACTGGCTGTGATGGATACCGGAGCAGAGAGTTACATGGCAGTAGCACTGCAAACAATACTTACAGCATAATGCAGGGCGGAGAGAGGCAGACATTGATGCATTACTAAATTTGGATTTGAACTTTGGACTTCTCACCATTCACACATTAAGCAGGTCCAACATGAGAGAGGATGGAACACTGCACCGCGTACATCCATCCGCATCACCGACATCAGCCCTTCGTGACCAAAAGCTCCGTGATCGGATCTATCGTGAGCTTACCTTCTAATATCAAGTTGTCGCTCAGCGCTCAGTCCCAACGAACGACATAACCAGAACACATTTTGTTGAAAGGTGTGTTGTGCAGAGGTTAAACAAACTATGAGAACCTCAGTAGATGTCAAGCTACTGAGGAACACAACACAAACTATAGAAATGGTACGGAGTGTGCTCTCTACGCTTATGTAAGGATTCCCATAAATGGAAAGCTAGAGCATGCTAGTCAAGTTTACAACACATTTTAGTTCTGCAATCCCCAAGCAGAACAGGTGCAAGATCAAGTAATAAATTTAGGCTTGTTGGATGGGAATGTGACTGTAAAAAGTGCAGGAACTATGTATGGGTAAGGTGAAGTAAATGATATGGGAAATAAGCAGCTTACCTTAGTTATATGTAAAGCAATGAATTAAGGTGCTTTGAACTAAAGAGATACATTATAAATAGATGATATCTCTGGGAAATGACTGAAAGGTTGATGGAAGATGGGGTCATGGAGGCAGAGCAGAGGTGACTTTCCAGAAAATACAATATATTCTAAGATCAAAGTAATAACAGCATTTGAAGAACTGCCAGATTAAAATACAAAGGAACAAAAGATAAAGTACATATATGTTATAATATATATTTATTTTTACCATCTTTTCACTTTTCTTTTGACTCTTCACATGTCACATCACATGACCCTGGGAACTCTTTCTATTTCACCTTTTTACCTCTTCACATATTCATAGCCTAGACTGGTCTAGACTATGATATTATGCCTCATGGCTGGCACATGTGTTATGTACTCATGTTATATCCCACACTTCATCACATACCCGCCATGCTTGTACAAAATCTGTGCTGTTCTTGGAACCAACTGTTATGGCTCCAGTCTAACATGTGGTCTCATGTGACTGTGAGAGATCAGAAAGCATGTGATGCTCTGGTCATGTGATCAGTAGCATGTGATTGTGTGAATGAGTAGCCTTATAAGGCAAGCCCTAGGCCAAGGTTAGTAGTTCTTCAGAGTATTCCCTGCACTAAGGTTTAGGTCATGTGACTGTGGCTGGATCTTGATAAGATCTTAGATCCAGATGCTGATGATATCTCTTCAGAGATTAGGATCTGATCTGTGGCAGAGATCCAGATTGGATCTCCTTGGCCTCCTAGTGGCCATGCTGCTTTCATGGATTGATACCAGTGCACTTCCATTCCTTCCACATCCTCATGGTATGGTGTATCTCTTCTACTATCCCATATCTGCGAGGCCACTGCCTCACTCCCTTACCTGATCCATGCTCCCTTATCTATTACCTTAGTTATGAGCCCTATCTGCTATTGGTGGCCATAGATAGTAGACTCTAGGGTAGGTCTCCTGTAGCTGGTCCATGCATAGTTACCAGCAATATATAAGGCAGGAGATGCAAGGCTGGGTTTCCCCAGTCTTGCCCTCTTGTGACTTAGGCTAGGATCTACAGTATGATCTAAGGCTTGATCCCAAGATGGGATTCCCCTTTAGCTCTCGACTGTCCTGCTGTGGTTTATACATAAGGGCCCAGGAACTCATACCTTCTCTATCTGCCTAGTTAGGGGCCACTAGTCAAAAGCCTCAGCGGACTTCTAGTATTAAGGACAGGGTGTTCACCAAGGTGACATGAGTACCAAGGCAAGGATTGTTACGGCTCTGGAATTCCAGAGGCTACACCTAGACCTGAATGAAAGAGGAGTGACACGAAAGGAAAACTCTAAGGGAGTGCTCTGAGAGGAGCCACTGAGGAGGGGAGAATGATGAGGAGGACTTGAAGAGAACTCGTGCCTGAGCGACTATGGGGCCTGACCTAAAGGGGAGGAATTCCAAAGAAGTACAACTGATGTGAAATACTAAAGTGATAAAGCCTAAGGCTTTAGCACCAGTACTTGCCCCTTTATATAGCCCAGGGAAGGCGCATGGACCATTGTAGCTATGGCCTACCCTAGTGTGCTGTGTACCTAGTAACCAGTAGCAGTAAAGGAGCACTTGTGGTAAAGGAAAGGAGAAGGCATGGAGCAGGAATGAAGAGTGAGGCAGTGGCCTCACGAATAAGGTGTGGGGAATAAAAGAGAAGTAGGCATGGAGTATGTGAGGACGGGGATCTCTGCCACAGATGAGATCACCTTCAAGATCCGTCAGATCCATGGAGATGGTCAGATCTAGATCGGGAAGATCCAGGGCAGATCCAGGGAAGATCCCAGATATGTGTTACGACTCTGAAGATCAGAGACTACACCTAGACAATGAACTGCAGAGGAGGAACACTGAATGAGGGAAATCCTAAAGGAGGCTCTGTAGTGGAGCAACCAAGGAGCTATTGGTGATGGCGATGAGGAGGACATGTAAGAGACTCGAGCGCAGGACTTTCCTAAGAACTGCCTTTCCTTGAAGGGCCTGATCTTTGAGAAGAGCTTAACCTGTAAGCCAAATGCCTAATGGTACAAAATGATAAAGTCTGAGAACTTTACCACTCTGAGCCGGCCCTTTATATACTACTCTAGATGGTGCATGGACCATGTACATCCGTGTCTACCCTGAAGTAATACAGTAAGCCGACCAATGGCATAAGTAGGGCATTCTCGTGTAGGCCTTAAGGAGAACACATGGATCATATATAAAAGGAGGTGGGGGAATGGAAGGTAAGGGGCCAGGACACAGCGAGGATGGGGATCTCTGCCACAGATGAGATCCATTGGCAGATCCGTCAGATCCACAGATATAGATCAGATCTATGATCAGGAAGATCCAGGGGAGATCCAGGGAAGATCCCTAGATGTGTCTCATGGTCACTAACCTTATGAGTACTCGTATAGTATAGCCAAGTCCTAGGCTAGGGTTTAGCCTGATAAGGGATGGGATTCCCACGATCACGTGAGAGTGAAAGTGGTCATTGCATGGGTTTGCAACAATATGTCACATGACCACTAACCTTAGAAATACTTGTAAAGTATGCCAGGTCCTAGCATAGGGTTTAGCCTGAAAAGGAATAGGGTTTCCACAATCACGTGTGGTGAAAGTGGTAGTTGTGTAGATTTGCAACAAGGATGGGCAGTGTACCCACTACACCAACCTTTCTGGCTCCCTATTCCTACTCTACTCTTATTCCAGATTCATCTTTGTTCCATTTCCAGTACTCACTATCTTAGTATTTGCTCTGTCTTCCCCAGGTCACTCTACTCTACTTCCATACTGTCACCTACCCCTAGTTATCTTCATTACCGTCCCTGTTCCTGTTCCTGTTCCTGTTTCTTCCTCTCTATCTTCACTTTCTCTTGTTATCTGTTGCAAACCATGCAACGACCACTTTCACTCTCACGTGATTGTGGGAATCCCAACCCTTATCAGGCTAAACCCTAGCTTAGGACTTGGTTATACTTTATGAGTTCTCATAAGGTTAGTGACCACGAGGCTATCTAGAGATCTTCCCTGGATCTCCCCTGGATCTTCTCCAATCCTGATCTGATCTATCTCCGCGGATCTGACGGATCTGCCGATGGATCTCATTTGTGGATTGAGATCCCCGTCCTCACTGTGTCCTCACCTCTTACCTTCCATTCCCCCACTTCATTCATATACGATACATGCATTTCCCTTACG